>CAKAOI010034445.1:0-44110 GCA_916701655.1 Sebastiscus albofasciatus | reverse complement strand
GCATTGATTCATGGAGAGACCTTCGTCTGGTCAGCTAACATTACTGCCAAGCAGCTGAAAAATAGAGTGATATTGTGGTTTTAGCTGACGTGTGTCGCTTCTCTGTTTTGAGCGATGCTCGTTCATGTCTATGTAGAGCGAGCGCGAGCAACAGGACGCTGACTTTCGTTGACTTAACGGCCACAGGTGTCGCTGTTAACAAGCAATTTCTGATTGTTACAAAGAGTCCCTTTAAATGCAATTGGATTTCAATGCAAGTACATAGATGATGCAACCCTTCATACATTTTAATGTTTAAACGACCATCAAATTGTCACAATTAATTACCGTGCTTTTTTCTTTTTGTTTCTCCTGTCCACACTGGCCATAAAGAGATCCCTTCCTAAAGAGACAAAATCCACATTCTGTGTAAAATGTTCAGTTCAAATGAAGCTAATATGAGGTAACAGTCAGTAAAGAGTTGGTCTTTGTTATAGTCTTTGTGTTATTAACCACCTGCTGTTTTTCAGCAAGCAAAAACTTTCTGATACAAACACAAATGTAACTCTAGAACATTTGTATTAATCTGGTACATACTCACTTGATTTGACTATAACTCACTAACTAAAGGAACGGGGCTGCGGATTTTGTCCCCTATCTCTTCCACATCAGAAAGTGTTTTCTCTTAATAGCCAGTATGAGCAGGAGGAATGGTTACACCATGTGGGCATGTGAATATTTCATTAAGATACACTTGAAAAGATGTGAACTTATCCTCAAAGGACTTGTAGCTCTGAGCTTCACATACTGTAAACAAGATTTGAAGAACTGAAAAAATCACGACTTGCATCTAGGACTGTCAAAGTCAACGCGATAACAATGTGATAACGCATTAACGCAAATTCGTTTCAACTCCACTAATTTCTTTAACGCATTAACGAAACTTGGTTGCAGCGGGCTCAGCTTTAAAGCTAGAGTGTAGCTACATATACAACTAGAAAACTAAGGGATCCAGTTTTCCCAACCATGTTGTACTAGCTTGTCGTGAAGGAGGCTAAATAACGCTCCAAACTTGTGCTATAATTTGGCGAGGAAAAATTGTCATGGCCATTTTGAAAGAGGTCCCTTGACCTCTGACCTCAAGATATGTGAATGGGTTCTCTGGGTACCCATGAGTCTCCCCTTTACAGACATGCCCACTTTATGATAATCACATGCAGTTTGAGGCAAGTCATAGTCAAGTCAGCACACTGACACACTGACAGCTGTTGTTGCCTGTTGGGCTGCAGTTTACCATGTTATGATTTGAGCATATTTTTATGCTAAATGCAGTACCTGTGAGGGTTTCTGGACAACATTTGTCATTGTTTTGTGTTGTTAATTGATTTCCAATAATAAATATATACATACATTTGCATAAAGCAGCATATTTGCCCACTCCCATGTTGATAAGAGTATTAAATACTTTACTAATCTCCCTTTAAGGTACATTATGAACAGATGAAAAATGATTAATTTGCGATAAATGACGATTAAGTATTTTAATCGATTGACAGCCCCACTTGTATCACATTGAGCTAAATGAGTTATCATCATACTGAGCTGAGGGCTGAGAGCCGTTTGTGTGAAATTGAATTTGCATCGCAAAGTCTATGTCCCATTCTACTTCTACAACTTTAGGAAAACACACTGACCAAATTCATTAAGTTGTTGCCGGGTCACAAGCACAGCTCTGGATGCTCAGCCATCGTTGTTGGAGCTCAAACAAAAATTTAAATCAGCTTTGGACTGAAGTGGCCTTTTGTGTATATATCTCATCCTTCATAGCTACAGTCTTTAGGACGTCCAGTAATGTCACGTTAATCCACATTGAATTATTCAACGTGGATATATAAAGGAGACTTGCTCTATAGCTTTTCAAAACAAACTGTCATCTGTAACCTATTTGTCAGTGTGCTGCATCTTGAGCCTGAAAATAAAGACAGACCACATTGCCCAAGTGGTGTTACCCCATCTTTATTATTATTAGAATGCTTTTTCTGAACTGTGCAGATATGCAACACGGAACAATAAAAGTACTCCAGCACTGATCGTATGGTTTTTCTTTAAGATAGACGCACAAATGCTTTCCTGCCACTGGCAAATTGTGGCTTGATCCTTGTTTGATGAACACATTTGTCTGTACAGAGTTCAGGAGACCACACACACACAGTCTCGTTTCCATCTTGTGTAGGGACCAAGTTTCTGATCAGCACTTGTAGGGACCACCCTTTCTAGAGGTCATACACACACACACACACACACAGATACATGTCTCTCACAACCTGGAAAAGATGAACAGAAAGAAATAAAGATGGGAATGTGTGCAACAACACTGAGACAAGACATAACCCTGTCTGTGTTAAGAAATGAGTATGTATATCCGGATTGACTGTTTGAATTATTTTTCAAATAGATTTGCACTAATTCAAACAATCAATTAAGACAGTTTATGTAATTTTTAACTATACGAAAACAGGCATACAAGTAATTACATTCCTCTCTGCTGGTGTCAGTCGCCTGCCACGTTCACTATGTATTCGTCCAAATATGTGCCTCATGTCTTAATATGTCTCGTGTTAAGAAAGCAAGAGCAGGGAGGTTCTCAGGAACAAGAGACGTCAAAAACAGTTACCTTCATTGAAGTGTAATATTTCCCAATGAAGCTGGGAATGTGTCTCGTTTCAGGCGGCGCTATACCCGACAGGGCGACGGGGGCCCTGCTCAACTCCTTTTTTTTATTTGGTCTCAAAACACATTTGTCAATCAACCAAGTCGCGGAACAAGGACGGGGCTGTCAGGAGACACTCCCGTCTAGCCTTCTATCCTGCGAGTAACCAACGCAAACAAACAGTTTCAGGTTACAAAGATGACAGCGTTCTTTCTGAACGCACCTCTGAAGGTCCTCTACGGGGAGACGGGGAATGCAGCATTCCTTCATGTGTTCCTCTCTCTCATTAAATAAATGAACCAGTGTGTGATTCCTTCATTCAAGTATGGTTGTTTAAGCTGTTTTTTTTACTGCTGTATATACTTTTCACATCAATAAAACGGCATTGTAGTGTGTTTCTACACGCGTCTTGGCTGGAAACGCTGTAGTTTTAGTGACGGCACATATAGTAGGTGTTTGCTCTCCTTTCAGTCTGAGCATGCCGTCAACATCAAAGCGGTAATTATACAATCAACTATTAAAGGCTTGGCGTCTCCAGCCTGATGCTGTCAGGTGTGGGATGGTTTATTGCCTAAAGGTTTGTCTTGTTTGTTGTCTTTGATTGGAGCGCTGCCGTCCTCACTAACAGTCAGTAGAATGCAGGGCCGCGTCGGCGCCGTGGTTGCTCTGAGTGTGTGGCATCGCAAAAAAGGGGATTGTTGTGAAGCTTGAACTGGCAGGTTTCTGTTGTAATTGGCATGTAAACATGTTTGATTTGGTTTTCAAGTCTGGAACAACAAACACAGATGAACATGCAGAATTCATCCACGTGTAGACACATACAGTGGATGGTATTTGAACAGGGAAAGGTTTTATTGTATCGGTTCTGCAACTCCAACAGTTTGAAATGAAACACTGACTATGAGGTAATGACGTTCAGCTTCAATCTGAGGGTATTTACATCCATATTAGATTGTAGATGGCCCTTTTTTTTTTTTACATAGATTCACAACATAAATGTAAATAAAGTCAATATTAAAGGACTGCTGCAGTGTTGTTTTTTTTACCCCATTTGCATTCATTATGGAGGAAACACTTATGAAAATGAAGTAACTGAAATATTGTGTTGATGTTGCATAACACATCTACATCTATTCACTAAGATAATCCAAATGTGCTTTATAAATTTACAGACATTTACATTCACATAGAGTCATGGACTGAAATACAAAAATATATGGTGTGAATAATACAGAAAACAATGCATATACGGTTTAAACCTGAGGCCTGTACTACGAAGCGAGTTCAACATGCCCAGGGTATCTTCTCGTTATCAGGCTTAACTCTCCTGTTGTCTTTGGATCAAATTTGACCCATATTCAAACTTCATTATATCATAAATATGGATGTCTTTCACCTAATTGCCCCAAAATTACATGGATGGTTCCCTTATATGGTCTTTGCAAAAAAAATAATGACCACGACTTTTGTTGCATTATGGGTATTTCATTCAAAATTATAGCACCTGTGGTGTTCCCGGGTCAATTTTGCCCCGGTGGTGCATTGTGTCACACTGTCATTAAACATTTTTTTTATATTATAATATTTATAATATTCTGACTAAACTTTGACATATACCGGTCTGATAATCCATCATAGTCCAAAATAATTCAGAATTTCTGCATTTTTACCTAAAAAAATGAGGTTTAATTTCATATAAATTAGGTTTATTGACCATGAATTCCAAAAAGAAAGTGTAAAACTTGTGGTAATGAGTTGGAATGAAGTTGGCCAAAAAAAGTGTAATACAGAATTGGGTGATAATTTATAATGTATGCTTTAAAAACAGTCAAACCAGACCGGGTAAATTTTGACCTGAAAGGACAAAAGTTGCATGGTTGACGGAAAGACAACAGGAGGGTTAACTAACCCTAACAAACAAGATCACACTAAACGGTCCTACGAAGGTAGTTATCAACTCGGTAAATCAACCCAGGGTTTCTCAGTCTGGCTACGAGCACGTTCACATCAACGGGGCGGTGTTTGCTGCATGTGACCAACCACAAACATGGACAAGTCTACAGACTTGCAGACAGACAGGCAGAGCGGCACATTTTACAAAGGAAGAGCGAACTATATTAGACAAATACGAAGAAGTTAAAGTCATAATCCAGACTGGAAGTAACACAGTTGAAGCTGCCAAATGCAGGAAGGACAGCTGGCAAAAGAAAAAACTCCCGATGTGTGAATGTGTAAATTAATAGATTTATTATTTTAACGGAATACTCAAAAGTCAGATATAGTCGTCTAGATATAAATAACTTTTAAAAGTGTAATAGATGACTGGATTACACTTAATTATACTCGTTTAGAAAGATGTGGTGTGTATGACTATTTCAACCTTCTTTCAGCTGCGTCCCGTCTCCTGCGGTGTGAAACGGACTCAAGAGCATGTAAAAAAATAAATATAAAAGCATATTTAAAGCGGTAAACACCCACAGTATAAATCCAGCTGTCCTTCCTGCAAGTGTCAGTTTAAACTGGGTTGTTTTTAGCCTGGATTATGACTGTAACTTCTTCATTTGTGTTTAATAGTATCATACGATCCGCACACCGAGTTCTGATTGGTCAGTAGGAGGTGCTTTTATACAAGTTAATCTGTTATCTGGAACATCACCTGCTCTGGAGCAGGTTAGCTGTTCAGCATCAGTTACCATGGCGATCTACCCCGGTAAGAAGTGATCCACCTTCGTAGGACGGAAAACCCTGAAGGGTTAAAGCTGAAGTTACCTCGCTAATGCCAAATCCTGCTTTGTAGTACAGGCCCCAGCTCTATATGAAAAGTGTCTTGAGATAACTTTTGTCATGATTTCACTCTATATAAAAATGAATTGAATTGAATGTGTGTAGGAGAACCCATGATAAGCACAATGGTGTGCTATGCACTAACCAAAATGTTCAAATGAAATTTGATCGCAGTTTATTATAAATGATTTTCCAACATGCATTTAAACCTCCTACGTATAATCCTAATTATAACTTAACCCACTCTTCACTCCCTCCCTCCCGTCCGTCCATTCGACCCCCCTCCCACCACCCCTCCCTAGAGACCTGAATTTATTTGAGCTATAAAATTATAATTGGATCTTATATATATATAGTTATTATTTCCCCTCTATTTTTATGTGCTTGTATTCCCCCCTTAAATATTGATACAGGAGATACAGAAATGAAAATATTTCTGGCGGTATACTCCAGTGATTTCATATTGCACTTGCATAGCATTGGGGGGACTCACAAAAGGCAGATTAAAATAACAAAACAAAAGAAATAGCTGAGATATCCTGATTGAGTCCCTCATATGAGCTAAGCTCCAAAAACTCTATCATCCATTTCCCATAATGCATCTTCTAGCATGTTTTCATCAGCCTCACCCTGGTAGACACCCACGTCTTTCAGACTTCATTCTCCTAGTTTTTAATGCAATCTTTCTTTTTAAAATGTGCTGTCTGAGCTAAAGCTGAGATAATCCTGATGACATCACTATGACATCATCAGGGCTATTTTCTCAGACTTGATAAAGCTCCTCCAGAGCCACAAAACACATATTATACAACTGCTTTTTACAGGGTGATGTCTAACTGGTGGAAGTCCTGTTAATGGATGCAAATCTTTTGCAGTGACTGTCCGAAATATATAACTCATAGACATCCAATGACATTTTCCAAGAAATGCTTCCTTTTTGCTCTCTGTCAGGTGAGACGTGAAACACAAACTCAACTGGACCACTTTGAACCTTCAGTCATATGAGCTCGTCAACAAATGTATGGAGGACGGAATCTGCCAAAATAAAAAAATAAATGATAAATAAATAAGTGACTTGATAAATAAATAAATCAGTCATTAAATGTTGACTTGATAAACAGAAGTGCCAAACAGTTTGCCAGCTAGCTAGCTAGCTAGCATATAGTTAAGCACCCAGACCCCATGTAGAAACATGTTGAGTGACAGCCCCCTCACTTGCATAATGAGGCAGAAATATGTAAAGAAATGTGTAAAGACATAAAGAAAATAATACAGTAATAATTAAGTTTGGGGAAATACATCAGGGGTGAAATGCAAAGGGAAAATTGTGTATAAATAAATATATTAATGCAAAAATACTTAAATAAATACATGCATTTGAAATAAATATAAAATTAATAAAAAAAGAATGCAAAAATAAATAAATAAATACAAATATCAAACAAATCAAACTAAATAATAAATAAATAAAAGGGAAAATTAAACAAAAAGAGTAAATAAATCAGGGGATTAATACAAAGATAAATACATAAAGAAGCAAATTTAAATATCAATTTCTGTCACATTTTATCAATTAATTAATGGCTACATTTATTTTTAACATACATTTTTCTACATTTAATGGCACATTTATTTATTTATTCATTTATTTTTGATTTTGCCAGGTTTCGTCCTCCATACCAATGCGATAAAAAGACAAAAACAGTCAATAAATGTATCTACTAACAAGTATTGTGTGTGTATCAAAGCCTGATATATCTTCTTCCTCTGTGCCATAGAGCTCCATTATTGTTAAAAAAAGAAACCGATTAATAACACATTAAAGAGCCTCACTGTGTCACATGTTCCTTCATTATCATGAACGCACACACTGTAGTTTATTTTGATTCAATCCCACATACACCGTTCTGCTGCCACAAATACTCACTGGAGCACCAAATGTGTATTGATCCGCCACTTAAAATAGGGCCCCACAAATTCACAATTTCCTCCACTTTGAGTACCGTGTTATAAAAACTAAGCTGCTTAAGGAAATTGTTGAGCCATTTTGAAATGAAACTATATATCTGTGAGTCGTTTTTTAACGATTTACGGCGAGCGGGACCACAGACGGAGAAGATTTGTTAACAATGAGAAAAAAGAATAAATACACTGAAGTCTTAACCCCTAAACAGCCCTTTGAGGAAATCAGAGCCGTCCTCACTCACAAGGTCTAAAACTCAAACTGGTCCTCACAGAGATACACACACACTGTAGCCTACTTAGCCAGATGTGATAATATCAGCTTTCACTGGACACCTGAGTGAAAAGAACAATAACAGCATGATTCACAATCAGTGCTCCACTTGTAGTCCGATCCTTTACAGCTCCATATGGAAGTCTGCTGTCTTTCTTTAAACTTGGCAAGACATGAGGATTTCTCCCTTTTTTTTCCATTTGAAAGTGCAGTTTTTCACTTCCAACGTTCCACCACTTTTACGACACTCTTCCTGCTATTTTGATGTGGACTGTGAGACGGTGTTTACTCAGCGCAGAGGCCCGGGAGCAGGAGACGGATGTGTGCGTCGGCGAGGCGGAGGGAGGATCTTGTGACCTGCCAATCATGAGACAACTGCACTGATTATCTCGTGAGTCAGCTGTGGACGTATTAACCGCGGGAAGTGTGACGAGGAGTTTCTGTGGACGGGAAGAGTAGAACGGCTTCTACTGCAGAGAGCTAATGGTGAAAAAAAACGAAATAGAAAGAGTGTGAGGTAGAGGAGGAGGGGTGTTATTACAGAGAGGGCGACACAGGGAACAGGAGGAAAGGCTGGCACAATGGAGCAGGGTCGCCGTGGTGATTGTCATTTCTGGCCACCGCACCACGCCTCGATATTCACAATAGACTGCATCCGTTCTGTAGGCAACTACTCCATATAAACCAGGAAACTGACAAGAATGTCTCCACACTCAGGATAAAAAAAAGCCTGGCTGAATGCAGACAGAAATACTTAGAATGGAAATCTAACTCCACAAGTACCTCGCAGAAGTAGTGGTGGTGGTGGTGGTGGTAGTAGTAGTAGTAGTGGTGGCAACTGCGACTGCACCGTCCAAATTTTCCATTTATATTCAGCGGCAGACGGACGGCTGTGAGAAAATGCATGAGTGGAGGAGCAGAAGTAATGTAGTGCTTGCTACCAGTCAGGCTTTAAGTCTGCTGGAAGACTCAGCCTGCATGAGCACATTTCATTTTCCATGCATAAGATAGTGCAGGGGGCTGTGTTTGTATAACGCAGGGCCATACCACTTCCCCTCCTCACTCTATTACTTGTGGTCATCCACAAAATCAAAAATGATCACTGCATTTCAGATCTAGTCCCATGTTCCAGGCTTTATGCATGCATACAGCCTCACTGTGGCACACACATCTGAGCTGCTGAAACTAGGTTATCTGTCTGGACAACTATTACATTAACTTCATTCTTTTGCATTCTACATCTTTATATTTATTTGTCTTTCTGACTGAGATGTTATAGAGACTATTCATCCAGGTGTCAGGTGGAGTCCCTGCAACAGCTTTGAGCTCTTACTGGTTCACTTAAATCTCTGAAAATGCACATCCACACAGTAACATGTTAGCTCTGTACTGCCTCTGATCCAGGCCCGTAGTACTATGTTTATATGGAATGGATGTTTAAAATATGAACTCACTGGATAGTAGTCAATCTTTATAGCAATTTTAAAATGATAGGTTCAGATTTTTTCCAATCCATTCCTTACCTATCATATAGTATGTACGGTGGAGGAGTTATTGGTCACTCCATGGTGCAATCCCTTTCTGACGTGACTAAGAAATTTGGGACAAAATCTACACATCCAAGCCGTTCTCACTCCCAACTAGTCAAATATAGACGCTTGGTCGTCAGTGGGCCTCTGAGTCTCATACCGACGCACCAAGGCACCCTTTAGCTTTCCATTAATGCAAACCCATCTGTGGCAACAGTAAACGCTCATGGAAAGTGCTGTGGTGACGTAGTTTAAAAAGCCACACACAGCGCTGGTGGGAGTGGAGGAGGATAGGTCCAACAAACACAAGGCTTTCAGCCAGGAGGCCGCTGTTTGAAAACTTGAAACCAGAAGTCTGAGTTGATTTATTTGTCACGTAACTTACGTACTTAAGTTACAGCACTTCCGGTGTTATTTTAACCCAAACCACGATCTTTTCCTAAACCTAACTAAGTAGTTTTGTTGCGTAAGGAAGCCTAAAAATTATGTAAACCAATGCTGGGAGTTCATTTTGAAAAGTGTATATAGGGAGCAGAAACTGACTCACCGTCCCTGACATGTCATAAACTGACGCTAGAGGGGTACCTAAAGCGTTATAGTGTATAGGGCCACTGATCAAGTGGTGGCATTTGACGAGTTGGCAGTGAGAACGTGTTGACACATCACCATTTTATGCAATAAAATTCACAATCTGAGGTTCAGCCAAAGCTAAAATAAGTCATCAAAATCAAGTGGTTATCTTGGTCCTGGCAGAGGTTTATTGCTGTCTTGTATCACCTGCATGTGATTACCAGGAAGTCATTTGGAAACATATGATCATATAATGACACAACATCACAAGATCATCAGCTTCTCACAGTCTCTACTGTCACATTTCACAATGAGGGTCAGGAGTTCAGATTCATAGCGACTGCTGTGTTGCAATGCAGTAAATAACAGAAACAGTTTTAATTTAATTTTGCTTTCATTCTGATGTTTGTGTATCATGTGACAGGAGGAGATATTTTGCTGTTTGTGATCCGTTCCTGAAAGCTGACTGTAATGTGTGGTGGTGTGGCGAGGACATCGTCCACCTCTGAGACAAGAAGAGGCAGGGACATAGGGAGATTTGGCCCAAATACACAACCGACCTTTTCAAACATTATGAATAGTCATGATTGCTGAAAGACACTGCTGGACATCATTCCTATCATGTGATTGCCATAATCACCCCCAAAATAGCCTGAACTCACTGCTAGTTTTCCATGTTAAACAGAAATACATGCACTCTGCTGTTATGCCAATTAAAGGTTATTTTAACCTCAATTACTGCCTTTTCAATCTGCACAGTGTATGTGTTCTATTGTAATAATTTGAATAAAATACACATAGAATAATGGTGCTATTTTTAATGAATGCTTCACACGCCTGAGATACGACTAATTAAAATAGACTGCACATGTTCGGAGCTGTTGGCACGCTATAGTTAAAACCTTGTGCATTTCACACAAGTTCACGCTCCAAGAAAATAATGCAAGAAAAGAATGTTTTGCTTTTACCTTAACACCCGTAACCTTCGCATATAGACGCATCCGCAGCCAGGTGTTAATGAAACACTTTACATGGCAGATGATTTTTTATTCAGTGAAGGTTTGTTTCCAAGACTATTAATAAGCAGTGAGTTTTACTTACACCATCCAGACTGTCGTTATACTGACAAGCGTCACCTTACTTCCTTTTTCTCTCTGTGATGTGTGAATGAATGCGTTTTAATCACACTCTAATCATCAAGATTTTTAAACAAGTTCAGGGAGCAATCGCCACAATCTTTACATTTCCTACACTCAAAGAATTGTCAAGTATGTATTAGAGCTGAACTTGATCCATCTCTTTGTCTCTCTCTCCCTCTGTGTGTGTTGTGCTTTTCTCCTATCTATGTGTATTTGAGCTTTGCCTCTTGTGAGTTTGTGTGGTCTGTCTGTCCAAAAGTTGCTCAATGTTGGAACGCCATAGTAGCCGTGGTTACAGCGCATGCCACATTATCGCAACATCCTGGGTTTGATTCCAGCCTTGGGACCTCTCTATTCCTCCCCATTCACAGCCTCTGTCTCTAAAACATTCAAATAAAGGCAACAATGCCAAAAAGTAATCTTTAAAAACATGTTGCTCAGTTTCCCCCTGGATCCATATTAAGCATTGTTAGATCATTAGCCTGGAGGCCCTGGGGCACACATGAGTTGCTGGGCCCATGTTCACCTCCCTGTTCTGATCCTGTGCATTGTGTACAGTTTTCTATTATCTTATTAGAATAAGGACGTGGCCGTAATTCTTCTGTGTAGCATTTTGATTGAACACATAATAATAAAAGTGAAAAGAAGAAGATATGTGTAGATTTTGACCTCAACATGAGGTTAATGATCATGTCAGTTGTCAAAGAGCTCGTAACCCCAAAGTGGTGGAAGTACAAGTACAACAATGTACTCTAAGTACAAGTTCTAAAAAAAAATGTAAATCGGGGCTCCCAAGTTGCTTAACTGAGTCATGAAAGGAACAAATTAACTGGAATGAAAATTCATCGATAACTTTTAGAATAGATTTAAACTTTATTGAGTTTATTTGCTCCTCATTTTCAGTGATCTGTGATTAATTACTGAGGATACTGAAAATCCTCCAGATGTGTATGCTCATCACACAATGCAAATGTTATTTCATTCTCATTCTGTATTGATTTTACAGTAGGGATGCACCGATCCGACTTTTCATTCCTCATACCGATAGCGATACCTGGGCTTTGGGTATCGGCCGATACCAAGTACCGATCCAAAACCAGTGTTTAATTAATAATCTGTATGTCTCACTGTGGAAGTGACTGGGATCATTAAAATATGTGTAAGGCAACATCAGGCTGGACTTAACCATTGCTTTTCTAACTTTGTAAATCACAATGTAACAAATAAATACATAGATAACATAAAATACATTTATTTAAATGTTCTTTATTATTAGAATAATAAATCATACACCAACAACTTGGCAAAAAATCTTCAAAGCTAACAGGAACTACAATTCAGGTGTAAACTGTTTTAATGCAGCAACAAATTGGTCAAAACTGAATAAAGGAATTACAATTCTATTATATAATGTATAAACATGGAATTGAATTGAATAGATTGGCCCAACTGTCACCGATATCTGATCCAGCTACTTGAGGTCCTTAAAAGTCCTTAAAAGTGGCGTGCTATACACCTTCCCATGAGATCACGTTGCATTAGAGTGTCATAAGACCAGACTCAAGGTCATGGGGTGATGGTAACAGTCTTTATTTACCTTCCTACATGTATCCACGTGCATTATGTGTACGTTTTCGACTGGCTGCTGATTATTGTATAGTAGACAACAATCCCTCGGGATGAGAAAAAAAAAAAAACATTTTATTGTGTAATGACATTTTATTTATTTCTGTTTTACATATTCATTTGTTAAACTGTAAACCTGGTGTGTAAGCACAAAATGCCTTTTGGTCGCAGGGATTGGGAAATTGTGTTTGTGTCTTTTGATTTGCAGAGCTAGACATTTCTCTCCCGCACAGAACTGCTGACACAGAACTCCCAGAAAGGCTGATTCCTACTTAGGGAATAGCCGGCTGATTAGTAGGTCAGCTGAACAGCCCTTGGGCCCAGCCGGCAGCAACTCATGGACGGGGCCATGGTCTTCAGACCTGACTTGGAAATGACTTAGAGAATGCTGCTGTTGGCTCTCAAGCTACAACTGGCTGATGTGTCGGAACAAATTAAAGGTGAGATGTAACAGTTAAGTCCGGACGTGTCAAGTAAACCTGCATATCATTTGCATGACATTACCACAGACCTTGACCATAAGGACGAGGAAGGGAGCCAGCAGTGTCATGCATAACAAACCTTAGTTATAGAATATAAACATTGATGATGATTGGAAAACAAAAGGCTGCATTTTTTTGGCCCAGCGGTATACCCATACATGCCTCTCCATCTACAAAGAACAGTATGTTCTGAGACATTCCATATTCTCATTTTCCCATGAAATGTGACCATACGCGAGCCTAAATGGACGAGGGTTCAAGCATTGCTCCATTTGCTTTTGTATTACGCCGCTCGGCTCAAGGTTGTGAGCGCAGCTGCTTTTAGCCAGCCCGGAAATTGCACCTGAAATTGGCCCTGTGGTCTGAGTGGCTTATAAGGCAGCTCGACAAGTATGAAAGTAAATGAGAGAAGCAAAATAAAAAACGCACTCTCCACTTCTCTATATCCACCACAGGCACGTTTCTCACCCATCTATAAGAACCTCTTGTCTGCCTGCAGCCGGTGGTTACCAGAAAGGTCAGCGAGTCATGTAGCATATAGTCTGGAGTTAAAGAATCCAAAGCTGGTGTCAGCTTTCTTTGGCCACCAGTGCATGTACAAATACATCCCAGATCCTCTGTGTCTTGTTTTCAGTTTCTCTGCTATTGCTGTAAATTGGCTTGGTTTTGCCTGTTCTCAGGGAATGAATGGAAGAGCTTGAATTTCACTGATCTGGGCAAAAAAAAAAAATGCAATTGAATAGAAATTGTGTGCTGGCTTTCATTATGAATTGAAATAGATCATTTCTCTATTCACTGTCTCCTGGGTTTCCAGGCTGTGAATGAGCAAAAGATATGTCTTGCTTAGCCGGACCTAAGCCTCGGTTTTAGAGAGGCAAGTAACTGCAGGCTGGGAAACCTGGTCATGTATCAATGCCAAAGCGCTAGAGGAAACATACCTTTAGTGGTTAGTCTTTGGAAGAGGGCCAGTGCTGTTGGCCATGTTGGCTACTCTATCATTCCAATTTCAGGGCCTAGAGCGTGTTCAGGCCTGTAGATGATTTGTGCTCTTATCGTTTCATACCTCAACACTTCAGCATGCTTGATTACAACAGATTTAGCATGCAGTCCAGGTCCCCTGTCTATAAGATCAAATTAATATGGTAACGTTTTGCATGAAAACCTGTTTTTGTGCCAAAAAGTTAGATTCAGAGCTTCACAGAGCACAATGCTCGGGGGCATAATTCACCAAAAAGGTTAACATTTGGATACAAAGCAACAGAACATATTTGCTTTTACTTAAGGTTACTTAATTTTCATCACCGTCTGCCCTCAGGTCCAGAATAAATTACACTAGCACAGGCCTGGATGCCCGAGGGGTCAGGGGGCTCCTGTTTGAAGTAACTGTTCATATTTCTTGTTAGAAAGTCAATCAAACAACTACAAAGAGATGGAAAATGACCGGTAATATACAAAACAACCACAAAGAGAAGCAAAATGACTACAAAGAGACACCTATAAACCAACTGGTCACGTAGTATTATGTGGCCATGTGACAGCTACTACAAATGTAACTTCATCGTTTGTAGTTTTTTTACTTCTCTTTGTAGTTGTTTTCGTGTCTTTTGGGCCTTTTATATCTGTGCCCAGGGGCCCATTGTCATAATCCATCCATGAGCGTATACTGTATGAACACAAAAAAGCCCTGTGATTATCCCTTGGATACGCCACACAGACAGAAACACCGCTGTGAGCGAGTGGGTTTGCTTTTTTAACCTCCACCAGTTTTTCGTCCAATCATTTTCTCGACTCCTCAACCTCAGCAGACCTCTCACTTCTAGACAGAGTAAGCCCTGAGCTAACATCTGGGAAGAGACGGAGATGAAAGCTGCTACTTGTACTTGAAATAGATGTACAAGACAAGGAAGAACACCCCAAGTAGTCCTAGTGGCTCTCCATCCGCTGAACTGGAATGATGGAAACAAGTTAACAGGGACGTTGACAACATAAAGGGAGAGAAAGAAGAGAGCTTATGCTGGTTTTGTTGCGACTCTTCTTCCTCGAGGGCCCGTTTATCAAGCACCTCAGTGTGGGAACTCAGACCTAACTAGCCAAACATTCTTACTTTCAGGATTATCATTAATCATTTTTTATTGTCTTTCTTAACATGGGAAAGAACTCCTATCTCAGCTGGTACCCTAATCCGTTCGGTGTCATTATGGCGTCCAGGCAGCTTGATCAGTGGCCCTACGCTTCAAACTATGATGCTCCACTTACCCCTCTAGTGTCACAGCAAACTACTTGGTTAGGTTTAGGCAACAAAATTACTTTGTTAGGGTTAGGAAAAGATTGTGGTTAGGGTTAAAATATGTTTGTTATGTATTTATATAGGTTACGTTAACCTAAGATTTTATTATTAACATATAAATTGTTAAATGGGCCAGCTCCAACTTATCTCTCAGACCTTTTAAAACCACATATGTTATCAAGGACACTCAGATCCTCTGACCAGTTGCTTCCTACTGTCCCCAGGTCAAAGCTAAAGCTCAGGGTGACCTAGCCTTTTTAAATTGCAGCTCCAAAGCACTGGAACGCTCTCCCTCCACATATTGGGGAGTCTCCGACATTGCCTGTTTTTAAATCAAACCTCAAAAAGCACTTTTATTCCTTGGCTTTTGGCTCAGCATGAGAGTTCCCCTTTTTAATCCTTTTTACTATCCTATTGGTCCTAACGCTTTTATTATTTTAATGTCCTGGTGGTTTTAAATTGGTCTGAGTGTCTTTTTATGTTGTTTTATGGTCTTTTTAATGTTTAATTGTATAGCACTTTGGTTAACTTTTGTTGTTTTTATATATGCTTTATATAAATTTGGATTGGATTGGACATAGTAACGTTACGCAAAATAACTTAAAATAAGTCAACGTTGCCTTTTGGTTTCCCACGGGACATGAACGCTGGTCTCCTGGGTGGAAGGTTTTGGAACCATCCAGCCATCCCGACCTCCTCCCTACATGGACTTTATCGTTCTTTATACTACGTCACCTGACTTCCTCCTTAACTCCCACCATAACTATGGCCACGTAGAGCGTCATAGTTGGATGTGCAGGGCAACTGACCAACCTGTTGTATTTGATGAGTTGGGAGTGAGAACATGTTGCAGAAACAGTCTGTTGGAGGGAAGATGTTTGGGAACGCTTGATGCCAGTGAGTTTTGTTAAAGATGCCTTTTGGACAAAAACAAAATAATGTTTGTGACTGATTTTGTTTGGGATGCAGAGGAGAATATGCTACACTATCTCTGCAAAATTGTTTTGCATCAACCAACAAATTATGCAGTAATAAATCAAACTTTGCTCTTGTATCACCTCAAATAAAGACTCAGTAACAGCAGATTATAATATGATTAATAATTTAATATAATCATGTTCCCCCTGGATGTCACCTGCTTATTGGTGAGTAAGGATATCTACCAAGGTGATGGCAGGGGACACCTTTTAAAGGCCAAATATTCAACTTATTTACAACAAGAAAAATTGTATTCTATTTTGACCTTTTTTTAATCATAGTGAGGCTATAATATCAAAGATATATTATTGCGTTGTTACGCTGTGTTTCTCAAGACTGGTTGATGTTTTTGAACTAATTCCAACCAAGCCTATCAGCAGAACAAGCCATAAACACAGCAATGACCTTATAATGTAGCTTATGACATAGCAAACAGATTCTTATAGTTACACATCAAACAGACACAGAGCAGCATTAGCATTCATGTGGAGTTGTGTTTCTGTCCAACTGATGAATGTGAGTCCAATATCTACTCTCCTTTTAGCTCTGTTTTGTTCTGCACCGAGGAGTTTTAGATGTTTGAGTGAGGAGCAAAGAGAAAGATAGAGTAATTGTGCAGCAATAACATGATTTAAGTCAAGACCAAAATGTCTTTCTAAAATCTTGTTGCACTAAACGTTTTGCTACTGCCTCCCTGGTTTCAACACAATCACACTCTTATTGTAAAAAACATCTCAGGTGGAAAGTGTTTGACTTTTTCCATAGTTGAGAAGGCTGAGTGTTTAAAATCTGATAGGACAGAACTGTCACAGCCAAACAACCTGCTAAGAAATGCCTGAGCTGCAGTCATGCCCTTGAGAAGTGCTCTTAAAAATAGTGGCTGTCAAATATGCAGCTGTATAATTGGAATATTAGATAAACTCAAAGAATTGTGAGTTATGACAACTGCCTTGAACGAGAGGCAATAATCCCCCCCCCCCTCCTCACATCACAGTTGGAGAATGCAGTATAAAGGGAGATGGAGGGTGGGAGGGACAGGAGAGGAATGGAGGAGGAGGAGATGAGTGATATATCTTCTGCCCTTCCCAGCCCTGATTTTCCACAGTGATTGGAGGCCCTCCGCAAATGATGAGGGAGGCAGCTGTGAGAATACAGAGGTTTCTGCAGGTTCACGGCAAAGTCAACACCATCCAATCCCTCTAAACTCTCACACCGCTCCAAAAAAGGCTCAGTAATTTCCTGAAACAGCTGGGCAGCAGTAGCTTTTAGCAAACGTTACTCAAACAGGAGGAAATAGTACATATGTTGGGGGACTATTTTCAGCAGCGGATTAATACACGTTTGGTGTTCCAGTGAATATTTGTGGCAGCAGGATGGTGTATGTGGGATTGAGTCAAAATAAATTACAGTGTGTGTGCGTACATGGTAATGAAGGAACATGTCATCCAGTGACACAGTGAGACTCTTTGATGTGATCTGAGAAGTGAAGCCAATGCTGAAGTGCCTTAAAGGCCCCATATTGTTAAAAGTGAGATTTGCATGTCTTTTATATTATAAAGCAGGTTTAAGGGCTATATAAATACTGGTAAACTATAAAACCGCTCAATATACAGAGAAATACAGCCCATATTCAGAAATTGTGCGTTTAAAACAAGCCGTTAGGATTTTGGTCCATTTGTGATGTCACAAATATACAATATTGAGACCATTACACGGTTTTAAACGTAAACGTTCTAAATGTGTCCCAGTTTATTTCGTGTTGCAGTGTATACAAATAACATCAGTTGACAGGAAGTAAACATGGACCCAAACTGTTGCCTAGCAACGGAATTTCGTTGAAATGCACTAAAACGGAGCGTTTCAGATAGAGGGTACATACAGGTATATTCAGGCAGACAGTATGAGGAAAATAAAGTGTTTTTTGAACATTACAGCATGTAAACATGTTCTAATAGAAACACAAAATACAAGTATGAACCTGAAAATGAGCATGTTATGGGACCTTTAAACTTGCATTCTTTCTAATATAATTCTAATAATAATAATAATAATAATAATATAATAATATTTTATTCAACACCTATTGACACTCAACCCAGTCCAAAGCCCATTGGTTCCTAGTTAAGACATACATCTTTAAATATGGGTCACAGATATATGTAGTTTTATTTTTTCAAAAAGGCTCAGTAATTTCCATTAACTGCTGGGCACTGTAGTTTTTAGCAAACGTTACTCAAACAGGAGAAAATAGTACTTATTTTCAGATGCCAACATTTCTTCTGATGACCGAGTTGAATTGCAATACTAGATTGCTAAAGTGCCTCTCTAAACCACTTACAGTATAAACCACCCTCCACCAACTACTAGTACTCCAACTCACCATATGAGATGTACAAACAAAAGAACAGTTCTTGTACGTCAGCATCATCAGGACCAGGTGCGCTGGGCAGGTGAGGATGCAACTATGTGACTGTAGAAGTAGGACAAGCGCTAAAAAAAGGAGCATGCACGGTCAGCAAAAGCCTCCCGTTGAAAGACACAAGGACAAAAAAGCCCAAACTCGCCAACTCTCTCTCTTCTTCCTCATTTCTAGTTCATATCTTTTTGGCCTTCTCACATTTTGCTCCTGACTCCTGCTGCGCAAAGCTTGATTGACACATCGCTGACTTCTCCCCGCACCACGTGACAATGCCGGCTTTCAGACGGCTCCATTATTAGCTCTCAGACTGAGTCGCCACACGCCCACGGGGCTGCAGGAAGGAGGCCTGGCACTATAAAACGATGAGACGACTATCACCGTAACACACAGGCAGACAAAACCCCTTTGTGTAGCGATTTTCTATTCTCTTAATTGTTTCCCCAACATCTACTTACCTCCTCCCTTTACAAATTGTTTGTTAATTAGGGAGTTATGTGTGTGTGTGTGTGCCTGTGTGTGTGTGCAGAGATATTCAGAAAGCAGGCCAGCGGTGGGCAGTGTGCTTGACCACATGGGGATCTGCTTTGGGAGGAAAGGAAGGAAATTGTTGGTGTTGCAGTTTTCAGTGGTGGATGGTGGCAGGTGGGGTGTTGAAAAGACACAGAGAGAGAGAAAATGAGTTATTGTTTTGGGATTGTGACAAAAAGTTGAAAAAAAACAACAAAAAACACAGAAGTAAGACAGAAGAGGAGAAAAGAAGAAGTAGGGAAGATGCAGGGCATTCAGTTGGCTCTCACAGCGGAACAGAAAGTGCAGCTGGAGTGAGGCAGCAGTGTGTGTGTGTGTGTGTGTGTGTGTGTTTGGAAGCAGGTGTATTCATGAGTGTGTGTTTGTGTGCTTCACGGTTTGTGTGCTTGAGTGAGCATGCTGATAGTATGTTTGAGTGATACTGTGTTTTCATGCATTTTAATAAGACTGTTTGTCTTTCTTCTTCTTGTGTGTGTGTGTGTGTTTCTTAAGTTCTCACAACTGCACCCGCTGGCACCCAAGGGAGAGGCCATCGCCCTCACAACAGGAATGCTGGGAAATCTATCTCTGTCTCCCAGCGCTCTGATAAAATATTTGGAACTACCAGGCACACACACACACACACACACACACACACACACACCGCAGCAAATGCATTACATGTGATAGCAATGTTGGATCCTAACCAGCACAGAGGTAAAATAACAATTTGTTGCAAGACCTCCCCCACCTGCACGCACGCACACACACACACACACACACACACACACACACACACACACACCTTCTAAATTCAACATGAGACCTTTTACTCCGACACACTCAGGTATGCAGAGACATGAATATACATTTATCTGCAACATGAATAACTAGGGTGAGTGGAGTGGCACGGTGATGGGAGCCCGGTGCCTACCGCCTGCCTCCCCTGTAGTTAAACAGCATTCAGCATAACTTATGCGAGTGCCAATCACTCCAAATGAAAAGTGCAAATTAAACTCTCACGCTCAAATGCATAATTAGACCTCTGACTTGGCAGTGGAGCGTGAACGATTGAGGGTGGAGAGATGAGTGCCCATGCAGGGTTTTTTTTTTGTGCTCGTAGACGTAGGTACACACACAATCTTATAACACTATGCTGGAGAGTGTCACAGGGCAGAAATGAAGCCACTATTAGTCTAATTTAAATTGAGTGTTTTTCAGCTGATACCCAAACCACATATCCCCACTAACAAGGGAAAAACACTCCTTTACTTCTTTCCAATTCATTATCGTCAACAAACAAGAACAAAACCAACAATGAATTGATCCCACAAACAAGTACTGTGTGTGTGTATCAAAGCCTGCAAAAAGTAAAAGCTCTTCAATGAGCCAACGTATTCTCATACAACATCTTGTTTGATATCTCACAAAAAAGTTATTCCTCCTTTTTCATTTGTTGTCCTACGAATGTCCAGCAACACGTGTCAATTTCAGCTCTTTACATGCATACAGTCTTTTCAAAATAAACTTCCATCTTCACAGGAAACAGCTTGGTTATAGGATTAGGCAAGAAAGCTACTTAGTTAGGTTTAGGAAAAGATCAACTTGGTTAGGTTTAGGCAACAAAACTAATTGGTTAGCTTCAGGAAAAGATGGTGGTTCGGCTTAAAATAACTCTTGAAGTGGCATTACTTAAGTATGTAAGTTACGTGGCAAATAAATCAACATCTCCTGGGTGACAGTCTGGTGTTTTTTGACCTACCCATCCATCCTGACCTCCTCCCTACGCGGCGTTCCCCGCTATTTATCCTTCCTGGTTCACAATTATGTGGATTACACACAAAGTGTTTTGTGGGATATAGCCCACACAAAATTACAGTGCATTACTTTTCATAGGTATTGCTACCAACAGTGTATGAAACCAGCCTGATACTGAACACACCCAAACAGTCTGTTTAGTTTGACCATTCACATGTGACCCGCAGCTGCTTTCTAAAGGAGACTTGGACAAAAGACCTCCAGACAGTTTTACTTCCTGTTTTTTTAGTTAACGTTCTTTCTCAAATGGAGAACGGCTGTGTGGTTAATAGTCAGATGTTAATTCATTACCATGGCAACCAGAATGCATCCTTTTTCAACCCAGTTTTGATGAACCCAGCTCAGATGAATTTACTGTATCAGACCACAAATGAGACAAGAATTAACGCTACACACCGAGTCTCTCTCTCTCACTCGCTCTGTTCTTCACCGTCCTGGCGAGGTGGCCGTCTGGCTGCTGTTGCACCGAGGAGCCGCATCGCCGCACGCCGGCCACAGCGCACCGGAGGGCGGGTAGACATGTTGTCGAGGTCCCCGTTTGAAATGTAGTTTCAGGACATTTTGGAGGAGCACCGTCCACCAGCGCCGGCTGCTCTCGCTTCAGCCCCCAGCACCGACACCACACCGGTCTGCGCTGGAATTCATTTATTTAACGGGACTTTTCTATTGTTTTCTTTTGGGGATGAAAGTTGTGCACTCCCATCGTTCGGACCTGTTAGAGGCCCGCAAATCTCCGGTATCAACTGTTTTCCTTTAATTTATCTCCAGCAGGAGGACAGGAGAGCGCGTGAGAGAGACAGAGACTTTAAACACAATAAGAATACCCAAAGAATAGTGGCAAAAAAACTGTACAACTCTGTTTTCGGTATAGTCCTCTGTATTTGCATTCTTTTGTGCCCCAAAGGCCCATCTCTCATTGCTTTCTTCACAGATATTCAAAAGAGATTTCCCAGAATGCATCTGATTTGTTTACACTCCAATTTGAACTCTTAGTGGTGGCGTGTTTGTGTTGCTTCATGCCAATATATTTAAACCTCATGAAACAATGTTCGTGTTCACAATTGCATTTACTGTTGCATTGTTTATATCCATTTTCCAACACAAACCACACTCTCACTCTCATCATTTCCGCGGCTTGGCAAAGCTCCGCGGCCCCCCTTCATTTGAATGACAAGTCATTAGCTTGTTCAATTGCAGTGGAGAATCCACTTATCCTCCCCACCGACTGTACACCCGTCAGTAGAAAGCATGAAATTGTGCAAAGCTCATTCTGCTCACCTTCAAAACTGCTTTCTTGTGGTGAGTTCCTGAATGCTAATACAGTTTGCTTTGGATTAAAAAATGGTGTTATCTATAATTTTCATTGGCTGTCTTAAAGGGAAGTGAATCTCTATAATCCTTGCAGTGAAAATCCATAACGTATTGTCTCTGTGTCACTGTAAAAATGCCTCTTGCCCTCCCATGAGTGCAGATATATTTATTCCCCAACTTCGGCTGCATGTGTTCGTCCACAAACCGCACCGCAGGTAGATTGCCTCTTGAATAATTAAATAAACCAGATTGCCCTATCACAGGAGAAGAATGTGAGCGGCAGTGGTTTGCCATAAAGAAATAGGAGCAGAGAGATTAGGAGAAAAGTAAAACCGTGATGTGATGGGTCTTGATGTCCCGGGAAAGACGGAGAGCAGATAACAGCCCCGCTCTTTTATTCATTTTGGGAGTGAAAGATAGATGAGCGACTGAATAATTTCTAATCTTCTTTGAGGCCATGCGGCAGAGGACAGGAGAGGAAGAGATGTTTATTTACGGTGGGAACCTGGCATTGCTGTGGTGGGCTCAGATGCGGCAGAGAGATATGTCCTGGATCAAAGTGTTGAGGATGTTAGAGGAGAAATGGCATCTCAATGAGTCCACAGTCAACCTGAAGACACACAGGAAATGCCTTTATCGGGCTTTTGGCGACACTCAGAGAGGGTTACAGTTCTTTTTATGTGCCTTTCCTTTTTTATCTTTTATTGTTTTTATCTGACCTCTGACCTCTTATTCTCGCCTCTTCATCTCTGTCTTCTTTCTCCTGCATACCATCTTTTTGTGTCTTTCCCATTAAGTCAACTTTATATCTCACTGTCGGATATTTTAGGTGTCGGTATCTCAAAAGCACTTTTCACAGCTGCCCCGTTCTCTCCTCCACTGACCCCGTTCGTACAAACTTTCAGAGTGGAACGCAGAGGGAGCGGCACTATGGAGCAGAACCGCGACGAGCCAGGCTCCTTGATGTGGCCCCTCTGGGGCTCCCCTGCAGTGCGGCTGGTGTTTAATCAAGCCCCTGGCTTCGGCTCCCAGCAGGCCTGTGCCTCCCCTGACCCCCACCATCTGTGGAAGCTTGAGTTCACAGAACCCACATGCTCTATTATAAGCTACCTGTCCTTGAGCTCTCTCTCTCTCTCCCGCTTTCACAGCAGTGTGCGTTTAGCTGACGTTGCTAATCCACAGAATATACACCTCCTTCACGCACACATCAGGATGGGCATTCTCACCAACACAGCTGAGCGAGAGCAAAAAAACCTTCCTGTGTTCCGAAATGGTCAAGGGGACTAAAAGTGCAAAAGACAAAAGACACAAACAGCAGCGATCAAGGGCAGGCATCCAATTTAGCTCTCAGTCCTCCAACAATCAAAATAAATATCATATTATGCCTCAAAAACAATCCACTGCCACAATTACGCAAACTCTCCTTAGCTTCCCACAGCAGCAAAAACAAACTGGCTGAAAGTATTTTCTAATGGTCCTTGTCCGTTACCACTGCTTTAACTTTTCTGAGTGCTCCAGAAAGCGGCGGCGGCTGCTGCTACTCTGCTCCTCATCACACAGACTTGACCACAGAGAACGTCTTATCAGCGCCGCGTGTGCCACCGATCTTAAGCCCGCGCTGATGGATTTGGCTGAGCGCTCGATGGCTGAGTTTTAAGCAGATTCATATCAGGGTGATTGAACGAGCTGGGGCTTTGGTTGGCTAGTGTTAGCGCTGTTGGTGCTGTTATTGCTTACGCAAGGGGAGACAGTGACACCATAGCCGCGGTGATGGATAGAGAGGCTGAGATTTCCCTGAAGGAAGAGGGGAGGAGTGGAAAATAGAGAGAAGAGGGGAGGCAGGGGAAGAGGAGAATACGATAGAAAGTGGTATAGTGGCTTATATGTGAGATTTATTGCATGTAAAATAGATTAGACACTCATCATAGCCTCAAGTGAACACTTCTTTTACTCCAAACAGTGCTGCTTCTCAAGTGGCAAGACTTATTTATCTCTGAAGGAAGAACAGTGTGACACTATCAACATAGTAGGACAGTACATAGCACTATGAATGAGGGGAGGTGAGATGACCTTTGACCTCTTGGGCATAGGAAACCCTTTGAAACCCCATTAGGGTCGCATCAATAATCGATCACTGCTGCAGTGAAAAATATTTTTTTTGACTCAGAAAGTCAAAAGGTTTGGAAATCCATTTTACCTGCATCTCCTGGAGTCAGGAGGCGATTAGCTTAGCTTAGCATAAAGACTGGAAGGAGGGGGAAACAGCTAGCCTGGACCCCTTCGAAACTCCAGAATCTGTCCACCAACACGTCTGATGTGAGCACTGACTTAAAGTGGCAGTAGGCAGTATATTTTTGGCATCATTGGGCAAAAATTCCATATAAACCTTTCAGCATATTGTAATTCAAGTGCTCTGAGAGAAAACTAGACTTCTGCTCCTCCTCATGGCTCTGTTTTCAGGCTTTAGAAAATTTAGCCCGTGATGGGAGACTTTGACCAATCACAGGTCATTTCATTGAGAGAGCGTTCCTATTGGCTGTGCTCCGGTCATGTGACCGGAACTTGGCGTTCCTTCACCAGATTTAACAATGGTGGCGGCGTCACAAACTTTCTCATTTTACAGCTAAACCGTGCTACAAGATGATTCTGAAAACATGTGAGGAGAGAAATATGCATTACAGTAACAGAATATTGATTCATATTTGATCAGCGCTGCCTAGTTTGACCGTTTGGTCAGAATTCGCGAGTGATTGACAGCCGGCTCTCATAGACGGCAGCTGGACAGCAGACCTCAGATCAGCTCTTACTGCTTGTTTTCCTCTGGTAAGTCTCCGGTAAGAAATCTTGCAAATACCGGAGGACACAGAGGAACATGATTTTTGTCAGGTGACCTGTTTCATGTTCTGCTGTCCCGATATAGCAACCGTTTTATAAAAATAACTTTTTTTCATATTTGCTTCACTCTCGCCTACTTCAGCTTTAATCCTAAGAAAAAAAAGGTTTGATAGGACCCTGAACGGGCCAAAACCTCCAGCCCTAGCCCGGCCCCCAGCCCGACAGAGTCTGCAATGTTTCAGCCAGACCTGGCAGACCTCTAATAGCAGAGTGTGGGCTACTCTGCGGTTAGGAGCAGGTTAGTAAACTGGAATAAGTAATTAATTAGGTAAAAATTACTCAATTATTATATGATGATTCAAACCTGAAGCTAAAGCGGGTATAATCAACATTTTTATATCAATGTGAAAGCAATGTGAAAGTGGTCGCTCGTAGTGACGAACCTACAGACAATTACCATCTCGGTCTGTTTGGCCTTCGATACGACCTGAAGTGACCAGTCTATGTGGATGGAATAAGAGAGAATTGCATACTAGTAAGCTATTGAGTGTTTGCTCCCAGCCCGTGAGGCTCCTGTGCTTGGAGCTTTTTTTTTTCATTACCCAGTCTATCAGCATGGCAAATAAGAGCTGTGACCCCTCCTGACCTGGCCCCTGACTCAGATAAGCACTGCAAACACAGTGTGAAGTGGCTCAGGCAGTCTCGGTCACACGCCGCGGAGCACACTAAGCCCTCCGTCCTGCCACACTGACAGACGCCACCCGCACTCTTCAGATGGTCTGAATGTTTCTCTGTGTGTGTGTGGGGGGGAACGAGAACGTGTGTCTTTGGGAGTTGGGGCATGTTTATAAGTGTCTGTGTGAACGGGTGTTTGTGTGTGCACACGCTTGTCTGCACACATGCGTGTCACTTCTTATTTGTTGTTGTGATGTGTTTTCCCTCACCTCTATCTGCCGTGCTCCCCGACATACCATCACCGCACTGACAGATACATCACTCTCTGTGCTTTATGGCCACCGAGGAAACGAGGTAAACAAAGCCCGCAAAAGAAGAAGCCATGTTTCTTTTTTATGGTCTACAATTTTTCACGGGCTTTAAGGAAAGGCCGCACCTTGAGTTATTGGAGAGGCCCGGCGCGACGGCTGGCGAGGCAGGAATTTTTATCCGTAACATTTTTTAAACAAACTTTCGCCATATATCTCCCAGCGTTTCTCCGCTCTGTGGATTTTCATCTTCGGCTCTGTCCCTCTCCCGCTGCACAGTCCTCAAGGCCTTGTGTCTGACGGTCGATGACAATCTGGCCTCTGTGTTTATTTGTCTGTCCTCCGCAGATAATGACCATGGCACCAAGGCTGTAGAGAAACTATGGGAAGATGAGCACAGACACACAGAGATGAAAAAAAAAAAACACTCTTACAGAGAGAATCCAGGCCTTTCTCAGCAGTCAAGGGCAGCCCTTTCAAAATGAAGCAGGGTACACATAGAGCCACGATTGATTCAGACTCCAGTTATTCTTTGTAGCTGTGAACACTGTTTCACAACCTGGGCTCTGTGGACTGTGTGGCCCTAGTGGTCTGCGTCAGTGTTGCAGGCAGTTTTGGGAAGATTTTTGCATGGCTTTAGAGATGGTAATGTCAGTATGTTGGTTGGGATTGCAATATAATTTTGTACAGACATTCATGTTCCCCAAAGGATGCATCCTACTAACGTTTCCTCTAGGGCCACAATGAGATTTTGGTTTTGTATGAAATATATTGACAGCTATTGGATGGATTGCCATTACAATCTGTACGCACATGCATATTACCACTCAGAAACAAATTGCATAGCTTTGATGATCTTCTGACTTTTCATCTAGCGCCATCATCAGGTCCAAATTTTAATTTGTCCAGTAATTTGGTTTACGACGAACTACCTGAAGAACCACTGACATTCTCTCCGCGGTACTTAGTTTAGTGAGGAATTAGCCAATGAAGATGGTGACCATGATAACTGTTACCTGTTAAACATCAGTATGTTACCACAGCCAAGTCGCCAGGAAAACATGTTGGCATTGGACGTTTCAGTAAACCAGGGATGCATTGAATGTCAACATTTTTCGGTCAGAGCAAGTGACGTGGTTTAAAGAGCGAAAAAAGAGACACCGGGTGGGCAGGAGGGGAGGTGGAAGGGTCCAACAAATGTTCAGTTTTATTGTCACTGTACAAACGTAGTAGGTTTAAACCCAACCATGTAGTTCTTTCCTAAACATAACTAACATTGTTTTGTTGCGTTGTTGCGCTACGTTGCTACATTATGTTGTTGCGTTATGTTGTTGCATTACTTTAACACAAACCATGATCTTTTTTTCTAACTTTAACCAAGTAGTTTTGTTGCCTACCTAACAGAATATTTCACAATGTTAATGTCATGTGGCATTGTGCGTTGCAAGCGTGACACGAGGCTGAATGTATTCATGAAACCTGTTTTTGGTATGCAGAAATGTCCAATTCCAACATTTTTTTCTGGGGACTGGGTTGGTTACCGTTGTCATTGTGGGCATGTTAGCATGCTGATGTTGACATTTAGCTTAAAGCACCGCTGTGCTAAAGTAGCCTCACAGAGCTGCGATGGACTGACGTCAAAAACATTCAAAATGCTTTCTATATGCATATATATTTAATTAAAATATATACTCTACCAGAAACCAGTTATTTTGGCGTCCGTTTATGCCCCCAACTGGGATGATCATAGCTTTATGAAACTGTTGTACTATACCTTTTGTGTCAATAAAAATGTTTAACATAAAATGTATATATATATATATATATATGTATATATATATATATTTATATGTGGTCAAGAGTCAGCAGTCAGTGACGGAATAAAACAGTCGGTCCCTGAGCATACAGTCATAAATGAGTACAGAAAATATCAGGCTGATGAGTTCAGTAGTATGCGAGACTAGCCGTGGACAGACAGATACACACACATATGACTGAACGCATTATCTCTGAGATAATAATGGGATAAATCGTTCATCAGCACAGAGTTTTTATTTTTTGTTTGGAACTAATAATCCAAGGTCACCACAGCAGGATCAAACAACTATTATGTATGAACCATATACTTGTAGCACTGAGGGTTAAATTCACTCTGCATTTCTTGTTTTATAAGGATAGAGAGTACTGATCCAGATCAGCACATTTACTCACGGAGGTTTGAAACAGACTGGCCCAGTGGTCTGTTTGTATTGTTTGGGCAGGCTTGGCTTTCTGAGGAATTGTGTACATAGACAGCAACTTGGAAAGAATAGTGGAGGTCAGGGAACTTGGATGTGTTTCTGCTGTGGCTCTGCTAGTGAAACAATACTCCCTCTTCTGGTTTAAAACAACAGAGGGTGGAAAGGATTAGCTCGTCTCACACCACACTAAAAGGGATAAATGTCTGCAAGTAGCAAACATGAAGTCAGCTTTTATATACATACAGTATATCCTGGGTCAGTGTCTGTCACTACAAAACAGAGCAGAGCAGAAATAATACTACATTTACACTTAATAACAAGTAAATGTTGGCACATAAATATGTACCTTCATTATAGTGTTGGGATAGTTTTTTTTTATTTATTTCTGAGTCATTTGGCTTCATACAAATATAACAAGACGTCTTCCTGTGATACAGCTGCAAACCTCCAGACATCATTAATAAATCCATTATCTTAAAACCTCTTAAAATTCTCTCTGTGCAGTTTGCCATGTTATGATTTGAGCATATTTTTGTTATGCTAAATGCAGTACCTGTGAGGGTTTCTGGACAGTATTTGTCATTGTTTAAATATATTCATAAATTTGCATAAAGCAGCATATTTACCCACTCCCATGTTGATAAGACTATTAAATACTTGACAAATCTCCCTTTAAGGTACATTTTTAACAGATAACAAATTTGTGATAAATTTGCAATTAATCATGATTAATCATGGACAATAATGCAAATAATGGCGATTAAATATTTGTATCGATTGACAACCCATATATATATATATATATATATATAAACATTGATAATTATACTTTTTATATGAATTGTGCTTTGAATAGCAGAGGAAAGAGAGTAAATTAATCCCAAAAATAATCTAATTTAATAATCTTTTTTTTCCTGGTCTCCAAGTGGCTAACTTGAATATTCCCTATGTAAATAGCCATGGATACTTCATCCATGTTTAAAACAACTATTTCTGTTTTTACTGTTTCTTACTAAAAAATGTATTGTGTATCGTCTTCCAAGTACAGCAGGACAATAGAAAACAAAATCAAATGCAATTGTGTTACATCATTGTGTGTCTGTGTAGACTACAAGCAGGGCAGGAATTTCCCCAGCTGCCGTCGTGGCCCTTCTGTCTGACCTTGATGCCCTTCTGAAAATCGTATGCCCGTCGGCCACAGTGGCCTCGGTGCCCTGCCCACACAGTGTCCTCCTCTGCCTCTTTCCTGTCAATATGTTTTTTAGACACCAGTGTCTTCTGTTAAGATTTTTATTGACCAACATTTAACATTCAATTTGGAGCCTGGTATGAACCGCTGGGAAACCGGGCGATTTAGTGTTCCAGAAGCGGCTCTCCGCTTTGCTCCACTAAAACTATATTTTTGTGTCTTTTTGTTGGTCAAGTTATGTTTAGTGCAACTCTCAAATTACAGGGCCCATATTTTACTGATTATTTTTTTCCCACTTTTCATATGTTGCATATCTGCATGCTGAATCATTTGCTACTTTTGGTAATTCAAACTTTCAATTTCCAACCCTGCTGTTTAGTCCCAAACTCAGAACTGGTCATTTAAATATCTCTGCTTCTTAGATAAATGATAGAACACAGAATTATCTTAAGGTGTTCATATTTTATGAAATTTCATCATTCATCCAATATATATAGATTTGTGCTCATGAAAAATACCTAACAGCAGAAGACTGACACATAGAAACAAATAATCAATTTCAGGGCACAGACTAGAGGCTAGAAAACAGTTTTGAATATGTTTAAAAAGTTCTTTCTTTGATCAATGATTGCTCCCCAAAGTGCTGCCTGCTGATTCAGTCTTGCACCTTTTATCAGATCAGCTTAGGAATTTATATTCATCTTGACAGTTCAACTTATTAGTTGCAACATTAATGTTATGCTATATGTGGGTAAAGAGGAGTGATGATTATGAACAAAAATAACTGATGTGTTGCATGTCTAACTTCCCGTAGAATAAAACAATGCACAAAGTTTTTAACAATATAAAAATGCTTTGAATGAATAAAATGTGCATTATGACAGACTGAAGCAAGCAAAAAATTCAAAGACATTGCAAACAGCAGCTGTTAGAAGAAATGATGGTTTTGGTAATGCAAGGACAGATTCTGTCGGCTGTTACTATCACATCTCACTGTTGCACAGATTTTGTTTTAATTGCACTATTTTGAACAAGAATTGCTTCCAAATGAAGAAGCATTTATAGTCCTTGTCTCTCGGAGGTTACTCGTATTGTGTTGTTTTTTTTCCTTCTTCGAGCATATGGTAATTAGCTGCACTTAAGCAATTACACAAACAGAAAGCTGAGGAGCGGAGCGTATGGGGAAGGCTTTTAGCTGGGGTCATATTTTCCAACAGATGCAAGAGAGAAAGCGAGAAAACAAGGAAAGAGAAAAGCAAGCTGAGATGGAATTTCTTGTCATCCATCTCTGGGACTGCCATTTCAACTCTCCCCCCCCACACACACACCCCACCCTCGCTCTCTTTCTCTCTCTCTCTCTCTCTGTCACTTTTCAGCAGCTATTGTTCTCGGTGGGGTGATTTTTCTTTTTTTCCTCTTCAGACACGATAAAGGAGTGCACAGTCATATCCCCAGCACAGCTTCAACAAAACAAAGAGTTACAGTGAAAAATGAGAGGCAATTTCCATCTTGAGGACCCCCCCCCCCACACACACACATATACACACACACACACCTTTTCCACCACACACCTCGCTTGCTGAGATTAATATGGAGGTCAAATGGTTGATAACTGTGCGGTTTAAATACGGTTTGATGTTCAGTTTCTGCTTTTAACTTGTCAAATCCCCTAATTGTTTTCCCCTCAGGCGTCTCCGGAGAGTATAAAAAGCCCCCTCGGAGATTCATTCTTCTTATGACATCAGGCTGTGAAATCTGGACCAGATCAGTGGTAATCCAAGATAAGAGCTGCAAAATAAATCTCTTGTTTCAATAAAGTTCACATCCATGTCTTTTATTTGTGTGTTTTTTTTCTCCCATAAACGCAACACCTCCCCCGGACACACATTACGGCCCACATCTATTTTCGCACAATCAAGTTAAAAAAGGAACTATTTCCTTTTCCATCAAAGCAACAACATTAGGGGGGAATGGAGAGGCCATTCACAGATTTGCCTGCGAAAATGACCACAGACAGGCAATTCAGATATTCCCTCCAGACAGTGATTGGAAAGATATGACACATCTATTTATGAGATGTCTGTAATCATTTTGGGCTCCTTATCCTCGGCGGATCTCGGCAGCATTTTGAAAATGGTATCCTGTCCCACGGTGGGCAGTATAATGATGGCTAATGGAGGCAGCAGCCGAGCCTGTTTATCGCCTGTCATTTCCTGCTACGGCTCTCCGTCTGCCTTTTTCTTTTTTATTATTATTTCATGTTCCCGAGGATTACATGGGAGATGAGATGAAATTACCTAGCATTTGTCCTCTCCTCTTCTCTGTCCGTCACTCTCCTGCGTTCCCGCTCCCATTCTTAATTCCTTATCTCTGCCTCTCGCTATCTCTCTTTGTCAACAGCAATGGAGATATCAAAGAATTGTCATGATGCTATTGCTTCCTTTCTCGCTCGCTCCTCCTTAATCATTCCCCTCACACACACACACACACACACACACACACACACACACACACACACAGGCCTCTAGGAAACACAGCGTCTAAAAGCTGTCACTGCACCTCCACACAGAGGCACATCAATGGCATTGGGATGAAGCAATATCTTACTGTGGATATTAGTACAGCTCAACTTTGAACTAAGACTAAGGGGAGAATTCACAAGAGGATTGCGCGACTTTTGTGGCCGCTAAACCTGCACAAACAAGACAAGAAGACACCGTGTAACAGTAACTATGCTACCAGGCAAAGGTGCTCCTGTGCTATTTACACATATTTAAAAGGGATAATATGCAGACATTTAGCACAAAATCGTCCCCTTTCTATGCAAACAAGCCTTATTGCAAAAACAGTACAATTCACAGAGATCAGCGCTGATAGTCATGCACAGTTACAGTGAAATTATGCACCCGTTTCTGCTGCTGCTGTCAGCTCTTTCTTTCTACATAGAGTTTGCCTTTCATAATGGCCATTTAATTTCATTATAAATGGCATTTATATTTATTTTAGACAGAGAAAAGTTAATAAATGTGTTGTAATTTGTAAGTAATAGTAATAATCCGCAATTAAAACCTGTACTATTTTCATTCTTGGAGCTCTGCAAGTCACTGCATGTTCTACAACACTGTCCTGCACATATTTCAGAATAAAAGCCTGGTGTTAACAAATGAAGGAATTCTATCCACAGAAAAAAAAAAATGCTTGAGAGCTTCTATTTTTAAATGAAAGCAGGAAGTGTTGATTTAAACCCTGTACTTTATTCATTCACGGAGCCGTGCAAGTCGCTGCATGTTCCACAGCACTGTCCTGCACATATTTCAGAATAAAAGACTTGTGTTAACAAATGAAGGAATTCTGTCCACAGAAACATTAGCTTACCTTCCACCTTCTCTTCCTCCCTCTCTCTCTCACACACACACAGAGCTGCTCTGTCCGTCTCTGTAATCGCCTCAGTCCTCAGTCCAAAAGTCCAAAAGTCAAAATGTATTGAAAAAAAGAGATTGTAATTAATTCCAAAGTTGACTACATGTTTTTATCCAACAAAATATTCAGATTAAGTCCATATTTTCATTGTTCAGCCTTTCAAAAACAAAAGTTTCACTGCGGTTAAAAACAGTTTTCTCTCCCGCACGCATCTGTAACCGGGCGGTCTAGCAGCAATCCAACGGCACCATAAATTTCTATAAATATAAATAAAAATGAAGGCGGTGGGAGATGAGGAGACATCAGTGTGTATTTTAAGTCTGAAAACTCTGGCAGCTGACAGTAAGAGACCCAGAAGACATTTAGAAACATTACATCCCAGTCATGTCAATAAAAAAAAGTGGTTCGATAGAATTTTGTATTTCTTCCTCCAAAAATGACAGAAAACGTTTGCGAACCACTGATCTAGAGGAAAACTCAAAGAATCATCAAAGTCATCAAGCTTCACCCTCTGAGGACCGCGGAGGTCTGCACTCAGTGGCACTGCAATCCATCCCATATTGAGATATTTCAGTTTGGACCGACAAATCACCACTCCTCTCCTTGAACCCCACCATTAGTGTGGCTAATAATTTGACTTTGATGCAGCTTCTTTTCTCATTTGCTTCACTTTAATCAGTCACCACACACACACACACACACACACACACGCACACACACACACACTCAGAGGCCTCTGATCTGAAAGCTGTCACTGCAGCTCCACACAGAAGCAGATCAATGTGTGTTTAGATGAAGATTTAAAAGATTACACAGGCACTTTGTGTTAAAGCAATCTTTTAGAAAGAGTTTGATCATGACATTTATTTACGTAAGGCATTGGAACAGACACCTGATACCAAATGTGTGTGCTTTCAATGACCGTTTACTTTTGAGCTTAAACCCAGCAAAATACTGTGGTGCCTTTTTTTTTTATTTGTGCTGCAGAGTGAAGCCTTTAGTCAGCAAACATGGCTTTGGCTAAATCCCTTGTGGGATTGTGGGGAAGAATTGTGCAAACAAGCTCTGCATAATGCTGTCATTAACAGACTGCTTCACTACACTGGCTGACTTAGAGCATCTGGCCATATGCAAGCTGACCTTTGAACTCCATTATCACTTGATAATGCCACTTGTCAGGCCACAGATTGTTTGAGAATTAGTTTTTTTTAACTCAATGTGAGCCTCAGCCATGTGAACATTAATGACATCAATACACAAAGGACAAAGAGAAGAAGGGATGCCATTTGCTGACTACTAGAGGGTTGTTTCGGCTTCATCTACTTAATTTGTTATTCTCCCTTTCACAGCGTTGACTGCCATTCTCCCTGCTCCCACACTGATGGCCTGCTGGTCTTTCAATGTCACTCCAATGAGTATCATTCCCACTCATAGCTAAGGAGAGGTGGACGGACCTGGAAGGACGGGGTGATGAATTAAAAGACAGAGAGAGAGAGAGAGAGAGAATCTGACATGTGACCGTAGGTTTTAGACAGATGAGCAGGGTAGCAGTCCTATACCGGCTAACTGGGTGGGCTTTGTGTGATGTAGGCTGGTACCATGAGAGCGAGGGTAGGGGTGTCAGGGAATGGGAAATCAATGGGAGCCAAGTGCACATCAACAGGATATTTATTAGTCCTGAGGAAACTCCTTTGCACACACCACCTCTGGGAACTCCAGCTGATGAGCCGTGTGCTCCTCTCGCTGATCAAACCTTAATCAGGTGGAGATGTTCCAGTAAGGGAATGTACTGTAGGCGTATGATGTAGGCGAAATGATGTGGATGGATGTAAGATGTGGAGAGTAGAGAACATAGGTAGCTCATAGGTCATCCGTGCAGGCTTTATCCTCCCTCAAGGCATTATTAGTGTTCCTTCATCCTTTTCTCTATTTGATATTCTCCCTGTGTTCCATTAGTACGAGGTGTCTAAGAAGCATCAGAAGATGTCTAAAGCAGCGGGGTCACGGACTGGTCCCCAGCCGCGGAACATTCACTATTTACTATGCTGAAAAGTGTTTTTCCTTTTCTGTATTCACATTTAATTTTTTTTCGATGATAACTTCAGTATTACTTAGTTACTTACTGTTAGGGGCTGTCAAAGTTAATGTGATATAGCATTAATGCAAATTTAATGCAAAAGCCAATCATTTTTTTGACGCAACTTGCAAGTTTTAGGTTGTAGCGGGCTCAGTTTTAAAGCCAGAGTAAAGATACTGGTATCAAATGAAACTAGAAAAAACCTACTGAATCCATTGGTGCCAACCATGTCATACTAGCTTGTCAGGAAGGAAGCTGAATATCGTTACAAACTTACACTCAATTTTGTTGAGGAAAAACTGTCATGGCCATTTTCAAAGAGGTCCCTTGACCTCTAAACTCATGATACATGAATGTAAATGGGTTCTCTGGGTACCCACGAGTCTCCCCTTTACAGACATGCCCACTTTATGATAATCACATGCAGTTAGGGGCAAGTCATAGTCAAGTCAGCACACTGACAAATCTCCCTCTAAGGTACATTTTGAACAGATAAAAAATGTGCAATTAATTGTGATTAACTATGGGCAATCATGGGATTAATCGTGATTAAATTACATTACATACACATAAAATTTTCTAATGTAGTTGTTAATCTTTTATACTGGTAATTCAACCAGTAGAGTTTCATGGCCATCCAAGCTGTAGAAGTGCTACAACTGCTAGTCACAGAACATTGTCTATGGGGAAACGAATTGGGATTTGACTTTTGGAAACGAGGGCCACAAGGTAACAATAGGACTCGGTAAAAAAATAACTGAAAGATTATATAGCTTTAAGTGCTATATGTGCAGTAAGCACCTTGAACTTGATGTTGTCTGTGCTACATCTTTCCTCATCACTCAGTGGTCTGTCCAGCATTAGCTACTCAATCTTCAGGTGGCGTGGAGAGTACTGATACCCAAATCGAACCCAACCTGAGCGAACTTGATGCAACAAACTGGCCCAAATCCAACCTGAAACCTGATTCTCTGTCAACCCATCGGCTTTGGGTCCGTTTTGAGTTGGGTTCAGGCCATCCTGAAGAGACGGTATAGACTGGGTTTTGGTCTTAGTTTTAGTCCTGATGCCATTTTCTTTATCTTCTCTTTCTATTTTTATGTCTTGTCAAATACCATTTTCAAAAAATATTTATGGAGGATTGAGATCGAACATGAAAATACCAAAACAATTTCAAATTTTGATCATATCACATGACCTTCCTCAGCAGATGGCGTTGCCCAGTAGTAATGGAATTGCGATACAATGGAAAGCTCCAGAACAGCTATGGAGTTCATCTTGGAGTGAGATTATGTTATCAACTCCTGTTTCCAAGATCAAGATTGAACTTCCAGCTAACGTGGATGAAGCGTCCTCAAAGTGCTCAGTCGAATGGTGTTTTGAAACTTCTACATGATGTAGGCCGGTTGACAACAGGCAGCATTCCATCTTCTGTGATTTGAGTTGAGGCAAGTCGATTTGATGTCGATATCCCAATTTATCTTTTAATCTGTCCAACATCTTCCACTCTCTCTCCGTAGATCTTTCGCTTGGATAAGGGAAATCGATTGAGTTATAATCGAGAGCCAATGCAATGACCACTATTTTCAAGCAGACCACTTGCTTTTTTCCTTTTCTTTGTTGCCAGTTTCTCTGCTTACAAGTCCTTAAAAATGCATGGCTCTTTCTCAAATCCTGAGACTTGTTTCCCCCTAGAAATCTCTGAGTTGTTCCACAGGGGCTTGCCCCCCTGCTTACCGTCCAATGCCGATCCCCCAGCCCCCCTGGGACTAATCTGCATGGGCGTAGGTTAAGGGGTCAGCCACTGGGGTCCTGATCCTGAGGAACCTCCCGGCTGGGATCGCTTCACTTCTCCCCCTCCGTTTCACAACACTTAGCTCCATAGTGCCTCTCATTACTCTCCCAGTACAAGACCCACTATGCCCCCCGCCCCTTCCCAAACCCCCTGGTATCTGGGTTAAATGGAAAAGCGAAAGCCTGGAGGGGGCTTGAGGACTTTCTGGGGCCTCAGCTCTGCTCTGTAGGGCCAGGAATAGAGACATTCCCGGGGCTGTGGAGGCTGACCCACAGCCTGGGGCTCAGGACCTGTGTGAACCTGGTTTAATTATATTAGCTGCAGTATTTAGACCCCTTGGCCTTGGCTTTCAAAAGCACTTTAAGTGAGGACGGTTTTCATCACCACCTGATTTTAAACCGGCCCCCCTGGTGTTTGGGGTGCGCTGCACTAAGCCCCGTCATCATAACTATTTGTCGGACAAGGTCATGTCACATTATGGTGCATATAGGCCCTTCCCCTTTTTTCATCCTTCCATCACAGCTGTAGTGAGCCACTCCTGAGTGACAGTCCTGGTCTGCCCATATTTCATTCAGACAGGCTGGGTGGTCAGGAGCAGTAAACACACACACACAAACACACACACACACACACACACACACACACACACACACACACACAAACACACGTAGCAATATAACACATTTATTTGTTCATACATTTGTCTCTGTGATGGAGCTGCTCCATTCTCATGTCACTGGATCTCTCTCTCTCTCTGCAGGTTGGGGAGTCGGCTGTTGGCTCCAATCCCAGTTGGACATGGTTAAAACAAAAAAAAAAGATATTAAATGAATAATTAACAGTCACTTGAAAGCATGAATGTGTAGTGCCTACCCATGTAATGCTTCTCCGCATAGTGCATTATCATATCCCAAAGGACCAGAGACATGAAATTAGCGTTGTGTTCCACCTAATTGCTCAGCTCTGGCAAATTAACATGCCCTTATTCAACCTTGTGTTTGTGAAATGCTATTCATGCTGTTTGTTTCATGTTTAAATCAACATATTTACACATGAAAAAGATTAACCACCTCTGTTAATTGCACTACATTTTGCAGTTTTGTGTGAGCTGGCTCCACGCAGCACAGGACTAATTTTTATTGACAGACGTGAATCAGCAGAACACATTCTGTGCGGAGAGATGTATGTCGAACTGGCTCAAAGCAACACTGCCTGTAGGGGAACTGGAGGCAGTCCTAATCAATGCTAGCATTTCACTAATTCTAATCACTAGAGTAATTTACGGAGATGTACTGCGTGCTCACAGTTGCACTCGTAGAGCAATTGTACTCTTTCTTTGTGAAACTCCCCTTGCACAGCACAGTTGCATTAATAAATACTAAGCTTTTAGCCGGGGAATGAAGGCACTTCTTTGTATTTATAGCTCCAGTGACATTAAAACATTAAAAAAGTTGTGTTAAGCTAAATGTTGTTTCAAAGTCTTTGAGACAGCTGTCTCTAAATCAAACACTTGACTGTGGAAAAGTGCAAACTGGAGTTGAAATAAAGTGGATAGAAGTCGTTGATTCTTTTCCATCCGCGGTGTCGAGTGGAGGTAAAGATTAGCCTCTCCGTTTCCCTGACTGATGTGGAAGTTGGCAATGTGCCCATAAGTAGACATCTATCGCCTCTCTTTGCTCTATTGTTTTTATTATTTTTTTTATTTCCAGCCTGTGTTACTCACAACAGGACATTTATTATCCCCAATCTACTTTCAGCACATGTACTGTTATACCGTATTATGACAACAGTGTTCATTTTGGCACCTCATTTTGACTTTGTTGTCATCTCTTGATGGAAAAATATAATAGTGACATTTTATTCACTTGATTTTGTGAGGTTTTCTTTTAGTCTACTTTTCAGGAGGGAAGTTTTAGACATTTTTAGTATTCTGCAGCTCCAGTTGTCATCATCTTTGATGTGTACAATTGCCATGGTTACAGGTATTATTTGTCTATTGCAAGGTTAGTGGAAAAGGCACGTTAACCTGCCTATATCCGACAGCAATGAAGCTCATGGTCACTCGGTTCTCACTACTCAGTAACTACAGTCAGTAGGTAATTGTTCGTTCAGCAAACCTCCCCATGAACGACTCTTTTGGTTCCGATTTCTTGATAACGTTACTGAAATGCAAGATGTTTGCTCATTAGTTTCAGGCCGTCTTGAGCTATCAGCTGGGTTTGGGTCTCAGACTTAGGCCTGCGCGGAACTCTGTTGCAGTTAGCAAGCTTTTCAGACTAGAAACCAAACATATTGAGAGAGCTTGACAGTTTCTTTGGAGGAGGAGGTAAGGGGGCGATACAGGGCCTATCCTGTTTGTTTTATTTCCTATAATGTTATATTCTGGTAATGAACCCCTAACCCCACACACACTTCCAGGTGGCTGGTCCACAACAACACGGGACACAAACGAACAGCTGATTGTAATGCATGGGCACACTTTCTCTTTTTTTTTGCTGTTTCAGCGGATGGGTTGACATTACTGTTAATGGAAGCGTCGGTATTTAACGCCCTGGGCGGTTGGGGCAAAAGATACAGCAACCATCTTAGCTCAGCCAAGATGAAATACTATGACATAAAATGCTGAGAGCTGTTAAATATTTTGTGATTTAACTGGTCAAGCAGTTGAATCAACTACTGAGGAAGATATACTGCTCAAGTGAAGGGAACACTTTATCATCACAGTATAACACCAAGTCAGTTCAACTTCAGGGATATCAATCTGTCCATTTAGGAAGCAAAAGTGATTGTGAATCACTTTTGGTGCAAATGAAAGTGACAACAAGAGCAATGGAGAGGCAACAGCAAGACAACCCCCCAAAAAGGGAATGGTTTTGCATGTGGTGGCCACAGACAGTTGCTCACTCCTTATCCTTCCTGACTGATTCTTACTGACTGTAGCACGAGGCGGTACCTGCAGCCCAATCAGGTTGTGCAGGTAGTCCAGCTCCTCCAGGATGGCACATCCATACGTGCGGTCGCAAGAAGGTTTGCTGTGTCTCGCAGCACAGTCTCAAGAGCACGGAGGAGATACCAGGAGACCGACCGGAACAGGAGGAGCACTGCCACAGCCCTACAAAATGACCTCCAGCAGGCTATTGGTGTGCATGTTTCCTACCAAACTGCCAGAAACAAACTCCATGAGGGTGGCATGAAGCCCGTTTTAAGCCCAACCATGTAGTTATCCCCTGAACCTAACTGTAGTGGCTCTGTTGACGAAAATAAAGTGAGGCCAAGGGGGCGACGGTATGTGACGAGTTGGGGCGAGAACGTGTTGATAATATGTGATTCCACATATGCATGCAGGTTGTTGAATAAGACTGCCTTAAAAAATCCCTTACTACATTTGTCCATTTGTGCATCATTATTTGTTTGGTTTTTATTCATTGACAAAAAATCAATACATTCCGTCATCAACTGTTTTCAAAAGTTACTTTAGGTTTGTCTTGATTTTGTTCTGGAAAAAGGTAATTTATGAATAATGCTAAATTGACAAACGTAACACTGAATCCCAGGCTGAAAAAAAAATCTTCAATCCCATTTCCTACTCACCTATTCAGGTCCTGTTTTTCTGTCTTTGACACACACACACACACAGGTCAAAAAAGGAATGAGGGAAGGCATCAAGATATAACTGGCTGGGAGGCAAATAAAAACCCCACGTACTGTATCACAGCAGAACACCTCTGGCCAAAGGAAATCTAAACCAAGATCAAATTTAACATACAACCTGCAGACCAAATGATGTGCAGAACCCCCGCTCGCCCACTCCTGCACATCAGTATCTAATTTAGCCCATGTCATGCCTTGTTTATGTGAATCAATTCCCCCTTACCTTACACGCTGGCTTGCATTTCACTTGTCATTCCCCTGTACAGTCAGCCATGGTGGAGGAGGAGCCAGTAGGGGTGAATGGACTGCATCGAAGCCGAGAGCTAACTTGTGTGTGAGCGAGAGAGAAAATTGACAAGTGCACACAGCTTCGAGAGGATGAAGTGTTTTCTTTTTTTTCCTGTTTCAGTTCTTCTTCAGCAGGATAAATGTTCTTCTAGGAGAGCTCATGATTTATTCACTACGCCCTGTGGCCCATCTGACTCCAACCATCTACAGGGTGCAAACACAAATGCAGAAATGGAAACACACACTTGACCACTATAGACTGTCTCTCAGTATCTCTCTGCACTTACTCTACACTTACATCTAAAATATGTCTAGAAAAAAATCTATACTGGCAACACATTCTCACTCCCAGTTCGGCAAATGCAGATGCTAGGTCAGCGGCACTACTCTTCAAACTATAGTGTCAGTTTTGGACATGTCAGGGACGTCGTGAGTTTCTGCTTGTTACATGCATAGTGTCTTTTCAAAATAAACTTCCTACCAGGTGTAAATGGGCTGTAGAAAACGTGGCCATGCTGACTGCAGATGTACAGGGTGGCGTCAGTGTGTGTTTGCATGGCTATACACAGTATCTCGTTAGCATGTTAAAGGTCCCATATCATGCTCATTTTTAGGTTCATACTTGTATTTTGTGTTTCTACTAGAACATGTTAACATGCTGAAATGTTAAAAAAAAATATATATTTTCCTCATACTGTCTGTCTGAATATACCTGTGTTTACCCTCTGTCTGAAATGCTCCGTTTTAGTGCATTTCAATGGAATTGCAACGGAGTTGCGTTGCTAGGCAACGGCTTGGGTCCATGTTTACTTCCTATCAGCTGATGTTATTTACATACACTGCAACAGGAAATAAACTAGGACACATTTAGAAAGTTTGTGTTTAAAACCGTATAATAGTCTAAATATTGTATATTTGTGACATCACAAATGGACAGATATCCTAACGGCTTGTTTCAAATGCACAATTTCTGAATACGGGCTGTGTGTATTTCCTTGTATATTGAGCGTTTTGATAGTTTACCAGTATTTAGAAAGCACTTAAACCTGCTTCTTAATATAAAAGACATGAAAATCTCACTTTTTACAATATGGGACCATGCCTGGCATGCTGCCACGAGCACCGTGAATGGATGAAGAAAAAGAAAACTATTCGTCCAACCTTCTGCCTCCTCTCAACCTTCCTCAGCAGCCAAAGAAAAGAAGTTGTCATTGATCGAAATGCATGATGTCACTCCCTTTTTCTCTTCCTACCAACTTTCTCGCCTTCTTCTCTGAAATCTGGTGTTAAATACAAGTATAAATAGATGTAACGAGTGTGTGACGAAAACGATAGGTGGTGAGAGAAAGGGGATAGAAGTGTGCATCACAGTGTGTGCATCTTTATTTCTAAGGGAAGGTCAGGAGCTCTTCAATCAGCCTTTATACAGTATTGGTGATCTATTGCAGTTTCTCAATCAGTTTTCAGTCTGTCATTCTTCATTTTACCAACCACAAGCAATCGACACATGGTACCAAACTGCAACATGTTTTTGCATCGTGGTCACATATTTGATCCTATAAACTATATGTTCCCACTATGTGCAGTTCAACATATACATATTTCTGTTGTTATGTTGTAGGCTGTACATCATGCACCCGCATCTTTATTTTAATCCCAATGAAGCATGAAGGATTTCTCCTTGTTCCCCATTTTATTCTTTAGCCCCCCCCCCCTCTTTACTGTGGCCTCTCTCCCCCTCTCTCTTTCTATATCTCTCTATTTTTCTCCATATTCATCTCTCTCCCCCTGCCTTTGCCACACACTCTCCCTCCTCCAAGCATTCTTTCTCTTTTATTCTCCCTCTCCTTCACATAGATTACTGTGTGGCAGCATGGGGGTCTGGAGCACTGCCTACTCCAGCCAGCTTAGGTGAATCAGTTGCCATGGCAATCAAACCCAAATAACCAACAATGGCATGTTAATTATGGTTATTACTGTATGAAGACTGTTCCAAGAAAATGAGCGATGTTACTTTTCTTTGGAGGGATTAAAAGAAAGAAAATGTCAGAGGTGAAGCAGTTTGGACAACATAATTCATAACAGAGCGTTGATTGCAGAAGTGTTGGACCCCGCAAAGTCCCTCTGACGGTTGCAAATGGAGGGTCCACAAAGAAGCTTGCTGCCCTTGGCTCTGAGGGGGTGACAAGAAAAATGTAGCGTTAGCAGTGCAGAAAAAAATTGGCCACATTTAAACCCCATTGTAACAGCCCTAAAACTTGAGTGATGTCATCGAAGTGAATATACCATTTGGCTAGAAACACTGGAAGTAGAGAAATACTAAAACAAAACATAATGTGCCCGAATATGAAAGTTAAATCATCAACATCTGTTTTGTAAAGTGATATATGTTGGATATGACTCATCAAATTACATGCATAATGAGAATCAGAATCGGGTTTATTGCCAAGTAGGTTTTCCCATTTTGCCTTGGTGTTTTGGTGCATCACAATACATGTGGCAAGGGAAAATAAAAAGATAAAAGCAAGCAGTGTAATAGTTTTATTATTATTAACATAGTGGAACATCATCTAGCATTAAAGACAATTTCCGGTTTGTGGAGGCAAAAACCTGGCTAAAAGAAGAACGGACATTGGACCTACATTTGTTAGATGACTCCAAAGGAATGCTAATGATGCTTAGAGTCTGCTGGATGTGTCAATAGATAAACATATCCTCATACAACAGGTCTTTTTTTGTATCTTACGAAAAGTTATGTGTTACTTTTCTTGCATTTTCCTATGTATCTCCATCAACACAAGCGCTCAATGCGCCTGCACAAGCCCCTTGCAGTGTTTAGTCAACAAAACTACTTGGTTAGGTTTAGGAAAAGATGGTGGTTTGGGTTAAAATATGTACGGAGGAGGTGTTACTTAAAGGCACGTTTGACGATGTTCTCCAGTCTCCACTATTTGTTATGTTGATTGAAATGGTCTTTACACCCCGACAGCGATCCATTACTGATGAGCTCTGAAAAAGGACTGGAAAAGAGCCGTCGTCTGTAGCTGCTGTAATCCTGTAAAAACGTCTACCAATCACTGCTTCGCGGTCTGCTTGGAAAGAACCAGTCAGATGCCTCCCTGCTCGTACTGGAGAATGGAAGAGAAAACTCAACCCTGCAGTAGCACTGCCGCGGTTACTTGTCATGAGGTAGCGTTGTTGAGTTGAGGGCCTCTCTCCGCTCTGTGTGTGAAGTAGTTACGATGTGGCGGTGCTCG
>CAKAOI010034444.1:0-24449 GCA_916701655.1 Sebastiscus albofasciatus | reverse complement strand
TATGCCATAAAAAAGTAAAAAAAGTCATAGTATAGAATGCCACAAAATTGTTGTAAAAATGTCCTAGTATAATGTCACAAAGAAATGTCATAGTATAGCATGTCACAAAAAATGTTGTAAAGAAATATCATAGTATACTATACTATGTCACAAAAATGTTGTAAAAAAATGTCATAGTATATGGCACAAAGAAATGTCATAGTATAGTATTGCATACAAAAGTCATAATATGGTATGTCACAAAAAATGTTGTAAAAAATGTCATTGTATTGTATGCCATAAAAAATGCCATAGCATAATATGTCACAAATAAATGTCATAGTATAGCATGTCACAAAAATGTTGTAAAAAATGTCATAATATAGAATGCCACAAAAAGTCATAAAAAAAGTCATAGTATAATATACCACAAACATGTTGTAAAAAAATGTCATAGTATAGTATGCTACAAAAAATGTTGTAAAGAAATGTCAGAGTATAGTATATCATAAAAAATGTCATAGTATAGTATGCCATAAAAAGTCATAAAAAAGTCATAATATAGTATGCCACAAAAAATGTAGTAAAAATGTCATAGTATAGTATGTCATAAAAAATGTCATAAAAAAAGTCATAGTATAGTATTCTACAAAAAATGTTGTAAAGAAATGTCATAGTATAGTATGTCACAAAGAAATGCCATGGTATAGTATGCCTTAAAAGTCCTAAAAAGTACTAATTTAAATGTAATTGTAAATGAAAGTAATTGAAAAATGTCCTTTTTTGGAGCTTTTGAAGAAATAAAGAAGCTATCCACCATACTAAGTAATGCCATAGTACCAATATCGTTGTAACACTGTATATGCAGACTGTATATATAAACATTTCCTGTAGCAGCTTCCTCTTTACCTTCTCCCCGGTGTTCATCCTCTTGCTGGCAGAAAAGTCCTTCAGCTGTCGTGTCACTTCCCTAATGACAAAACACAAACAGGCATGGAGACACAAGAGAGAAAGTTTGTTATATATCGTGCAAGTCAGTATTCAAAGACCGAGTGAAGAGATAGTAAAGTATGAAGAAAAGTACTCACTGGGACACCTCAGCTATGTGTTTGTGTCTCAGGCTCACCCACAGGTCATCGTCTTCATGCAGCAGAACCTCCTTCTCGCGAGAGTCTCCGATGCCACTGGTCTCATACCTGAGAGAATAAAAGACACATATTGTGACTGAAAGACACTAATTTAGGTTCAAATTTGTGATTAAAGCTGATATGAGTATTTAAACAAAGATTCTGCCTGCTGCAGCATAAAAATGGAAACATTGCCATGTCAATTGTGTTTTTCGTACTTGTAGACGTCGTTTTCGATGGGCAGCAGGTCGTAGCCCATAGCCTGGAAGGTGAGCTCATGCAGGACAGGAGAGACGGGGTCAAACGCCCTGTCCAGGATGATCAGCTGTGAGCGAGCCTTATCTGGGCCCTACAGAGAAAAAGAGAAACAGATACAAGAATGAAAGGAGCGATAAGATAAACATACATATATGATGTTAGAATCATTTAAGTACAATCTCCGTAATGTAGAATACAACTGTGTGACTTTAACTACTAAGATACATATTTTTGCAACAAGAATATGAGACAACAGGTGAAAATTATTAAGCAGGAATACAGAGGGACAAAAAAATTAATTGTCCTGCGCTCACCTCTCCCATAGTGGGGTCATCAGCCTTGTAGGCATCCAGTTTGTCCTGAACCAGCTGGGCCAGGGTGGCGTTGTCCTTGTACTCGCTGACAGAATAACAGATAGATAGATGGATTTGGATGTATATGTATATTTCTCTGTATATTTACACATTCATAAAACTTTGTCATTTTTAGAATATCTGGGAGGTAAAAGACCAAATCAGACATCTTTGTCCTATGGTCCTATAACCTATGGTTGACTTTAACATCTTATCTGTCCAAATAAGCTATATCCTTGACTGCTAATTTGCCTTTTGTTTTAGAAACCAGCCTATACCCACAGCTGCCTCTCCGCAGCGCCCCATGCCGCTCACCCTCGGTATCTGACAGCAGGGTACTCCTTCAGGGTGGCACAGAGCGTGGCCAGCTGCTCAGCCAGCCTCTCCATCACCGGGGTCTTGAGCTGGGTCTTATGGGGGCTGTAGAAACTGTGGAAGGCATCTGGATTGTCCAGAGAGTACACCTGCACACACAAACACGGACACAACTTAAACTTTGCTTCAGCAAAATACATGACTTTCCCACTTTCATTGATTTCAGCTTTTCCAACTTCCTACACCTTTATTATGCATTTGCACTGGCGACAGCCATGGCCAGAGGCATTATGTTGTCGGGTTATTTGTCCGTCTGGCCGGCCGTACATCCCATTCTCGTGAACGCAATATCTGATTAGATTTTGGTGGTCAAAGGTCGAGGTCACTGTGACCTCACGTCCGTGCCATGTCAACAAAGTCTGAAAAAAACTCTGAAAAAAAGTCTGAAAAAAAAGATTTGAAAAAAGTCTGAAAAAAAGTCTGAAAAAAGTCTGAAAAAAAAGTCTGAAAAAAAAGATTTGAAAAAATGTCCGAAAAAAAAGTTCTGAAAAAAAGATTTGAAAAAATGTCCGAAAAAAAAGTTCTGAAAAAAAGATTTGAAAAAATGTCTGAAAAAAAAGTTCTGAAAAAAAGTCTGGAAAAAAAGATTTGAAAAATGTCTGAAAAAAAGTCTGACAAAAAACATCTGAAAAAAAAGTCTGAAAAAAAAGTCTGAAAAAAAAGATTTGAAAAAATGTCCGAAAAAAAAGTTCTGAAAAAAAAAGGTTTGAAAAAAGTCTGAAAAAAAAGTCTGAAAAAAAGTCTGAAAAAAGTCTGAAAAAAAAGTCTGAAAAAAAATTTATTGTTGCTTTTTTTTACGACATATTATACTATGACTTTTTTGACAACTTCCTTTCGGCATACAAAAAAGTCATAGTATAGTATGTCAAATACGGTCATAGTATAGTATGTCGAAAATAGTAAAAAAAGTCACATTAGTACAATCTCCTCTTTCCAATCCCTTTTCGTCCCCTCATCTCACCTTTCATTTCATTGTTCCTCTCGTCTCCCATCCTCTTTCTGTGTCTTCTCATCTTTTCTACTTTCCTGACATTCCCTCTCCTCGACTTTCCTTTCCTTGTTTGCTCTCCTCTCTCCTCCCCCGCATCACTCACTACCACTCCCTCCTCCAACCCCATCTGTCTACGGTCACATGACCACACTTCGTCTCTGCAGAATGGTCCCTATGTTAGCTCGGCTACCATTGGCTACCGCCTGCTGTGTGGATCCTGACTCACCCAATGGGGTTATAGCATCAGCCTGTGGGCGGGGCTAAGAGGCAGCACTTTGCCTGAAGCAGAAAACCACTGACTCTGAATTAATCAGAATAGACGGGAGGGGAGCAAAGCATTGTGGGCCAAGCAGCATCTTCAGATAGTGGGAGAGAGTAGGATGGACAGAAGGAGAGATGATGAGAGATAGAAAGAGAGCTTGATGGAGAGCAGAGAGAGCAGTGAGCAGAGAGAGCGCAAGCGACGTGCAGATGGAGGAATGGCGGGACAAGAAAACAGAGAAAACCAGAAGACAGACAGAGGGAGGGAGGGAGAGAGGGAGGAGGAAAAAGATGAAGTAGTCAGGAATTTGGATGCAATGATGGAGAATCAGGTGGGAGGGAGGGAAGGCAATGTGACAAATGCGAAATCTTTCTAGAACAGTCTGGCAGTAAACAGAGAAACTGGTGAGTCAGCAGCATTACGCCAAGTGACCACCTGAATTTATATTTGGTTCTCTCTCTCCGCTCTCCATTGTTTTTATCCATCCGTGACTCTAACAACCAATAACCTCCATGTTACTATTCCTGGCAGCGTCCTTTGCAGCAATTCTCTCCTCCCACCTGTCTCAATCGATCTCTCCTTGCTCCAACTCTAGCTTTTTATCTCTTGATCTCTCTCTATGGTTTAACAAGCAATAAAAGTAATAATCCAGCGGCCAAATGCGCAAAACTCTGTGTAGGTTCACATAAACAGAAATATGCACCGACAATCTTTTTGTCAGATTTATAAAGTAATTTGTATTCATGGTTCTGTTTTTTTAAATCTTTTTTAGAAATCATTGTGAAACTGGGCACACATGCACAAGCCGCATCAAAGAGGTTCTTTGAAGTCCCTTTCACACATGCAGTCTATCCCTGAAATGTTCGCTATTCAGGGAAATCTCTACCGGCAAATTCTCACCTCAAGTTCTTGTAACATTTCAGGGAAAACGCCAATACAGCTGTGTTGTGAATGAAAGCAGTAACATTGCAGGGACAAGCATGTAAAGGGTTACGTCCGTGCGACGAAAGACTCTTTCACGTGGAGCTGATGACGTATTTGAATCTGCAAACTTGTTGAATATTAGATAAATGAACATTGGCACTGGGCAAAAACAGCTCCTCACGCGCCATGTTCCTGAAAATAATAAGAGACGTATTCCACCATGTACTCGTACATCTAGCCTTGCCACATCTTCTTCTGTTACGTTTTATGGCAGTTGGGATCCATAAGTGTTGCATTACCACCATCTGCTCGACTGTCCCTTGCCCCAATCTATTTTGGCATTCCCATGGCATGTGTAAAAAAAAGGCACAAGACGGAAATGTTCCTGAATGTAGTGCATGTGTGAATAGTGAAAATCACTAGCAGTGGACATTTACCTGAGACTCGTACGGCAAGAAGGCGATGTTGATCTCTGTCAGAGTCTTGGTGGATTTGGAAGCGCGGCTCTTCACCAGCTCGTTGAAGAGAGGATCAGGGCAGGCTGGAAAGGTGAAATTGAGAACAACAGAATTATAATTAATAGCAGGTACTTTTATGAATAGAGGGTTTGTGCTTCATCGGTTCCAATAACTTCTTCAAATATTAATTCAAGACATGTTTCTTTGACTTATGAAGTTTGTTTTGGAGATGTTTACCTGCACTTCCTCAAACATTCAAAACCTTTTTGGCAGACTAGTTCATGATATCCGTCAGTTGGCAGGATGTAGCAGCAGATTCTTATGTGAACATCAACCCACATTACAAAGACATTTCTAACTCAGAGATGTTTACAGTAAAAGGTAATTGTGGCTTCACAGCAGCTCCATACTTCATCTATCACCACTATGCAATGCAATATTAAAAAGCAAAACAGATTAAAAATATGTTTCTTAGCCTACAAAAAATGAGAAATGAGAGAAAACACAAATTCAAAAAACAAGAAGGGAAAATGTGAGGATCTCTGAACTGTTCATTAATCAAAATAACCAATTAATTAAATAAAGACACACTCCCTGTTTTTGTTACAGCATCTAACTACATCCCCAAGCCCATTTCCTCCAAGCTTGAGGACACTGTTGGGTGTTCTAACAACAACGAGCATACTTGTGCTTACAGATATATAGAAAAAGGACAAGAAAGCAGTTAATCTATGAAAGAAATAGTAACACAGAGCTGAGAAAAACGTCACTACCGAAGAAAACAATACAATAACAGATTGAACAACGAGCACAACTGATTTTTTTAAAAAGCACAGAACACAAATAATAAAAAATTCTGCCACACAAATATATAAAAAAAAAAACAGTGTATCGTGTATCTACTCACAGTCAGTGAAGAAAACATGGGCTGCCTTGTATTTAGCTGAATGAGGGTCTTTGAAGTCTGCGATGAGGGTGTGGACAGACTGAGGAGAGAAACAGAGTTCACGTGAGCATGTTGACTACAGTATGTGTGTATCAGTGTATCAATTCAATTTATTGAAGCTTTATTGCCATGATGTTTTGATCAAAATGATATTGCCATCTACATAAACATGTGACCTTTTAAATATTAAAAGAAAAACTATGGGAAACCAAACTGAAAACACATGAGACTCTGCTGACCTCCTTGAAAATATGACTCCTGTTTTTATTTGTATCTTTTCTTCTATTGCCTATACATTAAAATCTTTAAATTTTATCTCATCTAATCATACATAATGTGTATATTTCTATTTTTTAATAAGTTTGCAATTATTTATATTTCTTTCATTATAGTATACTATGTAGCAATGTGCAGGCCATTAGTGTATATACTGTATACATATATATACTGTATATATAGTACATTGTAGATCTTCTACAACCTGCTTTGGTAATACTATTGCTCAATTATGGCATTGCCAATAAAGCTAATTTGAATTTGAGAGAGAGAGAGAGACAAATAGAGAGAGAGACCATAGAAACAAAGAAGTGTGTATGTGTGGTTTGCCTCGGCTGAGTCAACAGTCGTGTGTTTGAACTCACAGCGGCTTCTCTGTTCTCTCTGCTAAAAACACAGACCTGCCGCTATAGACACACCTCTGAATATACAGTATGAATGAGCGATATAGAGATATAGAGAGAATGCATACCTTCTCTGTGGGTGTAATCAGGTAAATGGCCTCCAGGCTGGGAAGAGGCTCTCGTCGCTTCATGATGTCCTCCACGACTGGAGAAGCAGAAACAGACGAATACATGGACACAGTTACAGAGGAACATACACAAGAAAACAAATGAAAATGTAACAGCACAGAGAATCGTCTCTTACTGGTGATGCCCTCTGTCATGATGTCTGTCATCTTGCAGCAGGACGACAACATCCTCATGCTCAGCTGGTCCACGATCAGCGCCTGGCAACAGGAAATAAGACTGTAACTATACAAACAGTTTATCACTCACATTACATGTTGCTAACAATGAAACTGTCTCATTCAAATAAAGCTATACGTCCATTTAGTGAATTGTGATTTACCGGATGTTCACTGCTGATCACTTTTGGGAATCATTAATACTTTTAGCCTGCTCATGCTTTTAAGTCAGTGGTCAAGTTTTGTTTTAATGTCCAAGACAGAAAAAAATTATTGTTGTCTTGTGAATTTAGACAATTTATTTAACTAAACTTAGTGAATGTTTGTGGTGCACAGCAGGAAAAGCTGCACTCATATTATTATTCAAGACTGATTCCAGGGCCTCAGAATTATTTGACTAATAGATTACTTGGCTGCACCAGTCGTACTCATTTACAGAAATGAGCAGTGCCTGAATTGAGCCAGTATTTACTACTTGGCACAGAGTACCGACACATTAGATTTCTGTCCAACTGTATACCATTAATATTTAGTACCGCAATTTCCCAATGAATCCAGGCACAAAGGATGCAAGTTAGGCATCTGGCAAAATCAGTTCCCTGCTCAAACAATCTGAGGAAAGGCAAAAATGGAAGCTGGCGTGTCAGGTACAGTATCTAGATCAGTCAGAAAAAATAACTATATAGCTTGAGTGTTGTTCATAAACAGTTTATACATCTATTTTTTTTTATTAGTGTTTTTTTGTTACAAATTTGTAATTTGTAGCCTTAAATTAATAATTGTGCATGATGTGTGGCCCCAAATGCTGCAGGTGCATGCTATACAGGCTGCTGGTTTGGAGAACTGGCACTTGGAGGAAGCAGAAAATTGGTTGTGTTATCGAACAAGAGTACTTCTCATTGTCAATTCATCTTGCAATTATTTCATTGATTATTTGTTTAGTTAGAAAATAGTAAAAAAAAAAAAAAAAAAAAAATGTGTTCACAGTTTCCTAAAGCCCAAGTGGCATTTTCAAACAGCTAGTTTTGTCCAACAAACAGTCCCAAACCCAAATATTCACAATCATAGAAGATTAAAGCCAGCAATTATTCTTATTTGAGAAGCTGGAACAAGTGCTTGATTGGACTTTTTGGTTAAAAAAATATTAATGATTAAAGTTGTTGTCAATAAATCTTTCTGTCGATTGACTCATCAATTAATCAACTAATTGTTTCAGCTCTAATCATGATACACAAGATACAGATTTAAGCAAAAGAAAAACTTCATAATGTCTGTATTGGCCGTTATTCAAATACTGGACAGGGAGGAAAATTCTCAATCAGCCCAATAAAGCAGTAGTGGATATTAAGTGGATTAGAAGATTTTCTTTCCCAGAATATTAATATAAAAAAATAAAAATAAAATAAAAACCCTTTTTTGAGTCACAGCCCTCCATAGATTTCCTTTAACTGTGAATTTCTTACCTTCCATTCTCCCTTCTTCTTTACCTTCTTGATTACATCATTCATAATCTCTGTAAAAAAAAATAAAAATAAATAAACATTAGGAATCTGATGGGTGCACAGTGATAATGAGCAAAGTTGTTTTAACACATTTTGTAAACAAGGAATATTGTGCATGAACGCACACACGGAGGAGAAAATATCTAACAACCATGTTTGGTTGTTGAGGCATCTTTGAACCCTTGAACTGTTTTGGTCATTTCAATTAAAGAGAACCTATTACGCTTCTGTGCTTTTTCCCCTTTCCTTTAGTGTTATATAGTTTTTTTGTGCATGTAAAAGGTCTGCAAAGTTAAAAAAGCCCAAAGTCCACACCAAAGGGAGTTACTCTCCCCGACAGAAACACTGCTCCTGAACTGCCTGAAACGTCTTGATTGAAGCCCTACCTTTTCTTCCGTAACATGGTGATGTCACCAAGTAACACACTTCTTTTACATGCACAAAAAAACTATACAACACACTAAAGGAATAGGGAAAAAACACAAAAGCATAATAGGTCCCCTTTAATACTAGATTTATGTGAAGTTTGAGCAATGCTCCACCTTTTGATAATCATCTGCATGTGTTAATGTTTTCCTTTTAATATAAAGAGTAAAAACTCACAGATTTCTGGCAAAACTGTCCAATCAGCATTACCTATACCACGACTATAATGTACTGGCGAGGTGCTTATATTCATATTTTGTTCGGGTTGTATTAGGTTGTATTATTACATATTCAACTGAACCACAAAATACAAACTACAGTGGAAACAACCAACCTTATCCTGTCCTTCTGGTATAGAAAATCCCATAATGTAATTCCTATACTGGTGGACAATATTATGCGAAAGTCAAATATAGCCTCCAACAAGGTTAATGACCAGAGATCTAGACCAATGGAATAAACCATCTCGATGAGGAGTGAACAAAAACACACAGGCTGTTGGGAAGCGATTGTGTGCTTTGTTTCTCAGCGATCGCAAAGATCCACAGAGGAAAAATAATCCTTCCCCCTGTGAGGTCACAGCACGATGGTCATGTTTATGCCACAATACTGATATTGGCCTGATCACTGTGCCAAACATCTGCCAGCAGTGTAAGGATAAATCCATTTAGGGTGAATTACTGTTTAACATCATGCTGGATCGCTGTGTATATAAACCGCTAAGCCCTTTCGGCCCTGGCTAAAACCTGAGGCCACGCAGATACTGATGGATTATCACAGATTAAAAAGGACTCGGACAAAAAAGATTACAAAACAGTAAACACACATCAAATAAAGATCAGGGATGTGTTCATGTCAGTCTGTTTTTTTTTCTGCCTCCAAAACAAGCAATGGTAAATTAAATTCTTCCAGGTGATGAAGACACCAGCTGCTGATTGGCTCTTTTCACAGCGAGAGGGAGGAGCTGAAGGCTACCAGTAGGATCGAAGGAAGGAAAGATACAGTAGATGGGAAGGAAGGAGTCGTCGAAGAAAGTCGTAGTATAGTAGTCTTTTTTTTTAAATCATAAAAAGTCATAGTATATTATTTTATAAAAAATAGTAAAGTATGTCATAAAAATGTTCCTCAAAACCCAGTGGTGGTGCATCTTCCTCTGATGTCACTGCTGAGCTGTGTCCCACTCATCCTCATCCTTCATCTGAGGTTTCTGCCTTTAGAAAAAAGTGATAGTACAGTATGCCATAAAAAAGGTCATATGCCACAAAAGTCGTAGTATTGTATTTCATAAAAAACGTCATTGTAGGCTATAGTATGCCAGGAAAAAGTAATTAAAAAGTCATAGAATAGTATGTCATGAAAAAAGTCATACAGTAGTATAGTATGCCATAAAAGGTCATAGTGTAGTACGTCTGTATAAAATGTCAGTTTAGCATGCCATAAAAAGCCATTAACACACAGATAGTAATAATAATAATAATAATAATAAGAAAAAGAGACTTCGGAGAATTGTCAAGTTTTCTTCAGTATCAAAGTAATTTAGTTGTCAATACATCCATGGATACATTGCAAACAAAATGCCAAAATGTAGACAAATCTGGGATAAAAAATGTCTTGACTAAAAGTCGAGTTGTAGCTCACGGCTTATTAACATTATTCTATTTACATCCCCCAAAACTTAAGTAAGACAAATGATAAAAGGTTTGACAAGTAAGGAATAATGTACACTGACCCGGTCAAATAAACATCGACAGGGCGATGCGGCACCCCGACGCAAAACGCTAGCTGTACATTATCCCGCTTATTTCACGGCTACTTACTTCAGAAATCAATAATTTGACACAAAAATGGTCCACCAGAGTCTGACTTCAGAACTGTGCCCATAGCAACGGTCTGCTATAAAGAAATAACAGACCGTATTCAACAAAGCCGTGTAATAAAGTCCATTAATCAACATTTTGTCATGTTTAACCATCAACATGGGGTATTATTCTCTCTGAGTCTGAGGAAGGGCCCACAGTATCAGACTTTGAAAACCCCCAATATACAGTACAAGATACAAGGAAGGAAGTATGAAAGGAAGGACAGAAGGATGGATGGGATGCAAGGAAGGATATATAGACACTTTGTATAACCTTTAAAAGCAGCTTACGCACTATGACCGACTGAAATTTGACCGAGTGAATCCAGAAACACTGCCAGACTCCTGTGAGTCAGAGGAGCTGTATCTGACCTCCTGTGGGACACATGATCTTGGAATAGTACGAATATTATTCTCACTAAATGACATGAGAGATTCCCCGACTCAGCTTCAGCCTATTTCCAACATCTTCGGTGTCCTGCTCTTTAAACTGCTGTGTCAGCACAACAGCAGAGCTAATACAAACCAATGCAAACAGAAACAAAAACTTCCACACATGGGCTTTTATTTCATTAAGAACAGAGTACTTTGGAGCTGTTGACGAATCTGTGCTAAATGCTAAAAGTAAAACAGTTGCAAAACGAAAGCTGGATTTGTAAAAAGTCAACTTGTTTTTCATCCAGCAGCGCCTACAGGATGAGACACTTCTTCAAACAAAGAAACGGTGGGGATATCCGTCACACGTTTTCCCTTTTCCTCTGCCGCAGCTGATGGGTTTCCTCTTGTTCTGCACTGCAGCATTTTTCTGATAAAGCATTTCTGATAAAAGCAGCTCCAGTCACTGAACTGATATGTAGTTTAAGTGATTTTCTTATGCTTCAAGATGTCACACTTCTCTTTCTCAAGAGATTGTCGATGATAAAAAAATAAAACTTTCACACTACATAGAGTATTAAATCTTCTTCTAAAGGTGAACTGAGGAGCAACAACACAACTTTCGCAATCCATGTTGGTCAATGAAGGCATACAGTTCAGGAAAAAACTCAAATCAATATTGTTTATTGATACATATCTAGTCCAGGGAAATATGTCTGTCACGTTGTAGAAGCAAAGTTAAAGCTGCACTACACAATATTTTTTATATAAACAATGAATCAAATGATCGAAGTGGCATTTTTAGTGACAAACCCACAGAGAAATATGACTTGACTGCAGTTCCCCTCAACTCTTCAGAGCATTTTTAGCTAATTGTTCTGGATGTCTGGCCAACTCCACGCTCATTAATCCTGCAGATGTTTTTAGCAAATACAGACCAACGTTAGAGACTAGCTAGTGAGGAAAGTGGAGCATTTAGGGGTTAAAGAGACAGATATTTTACTCAGGAGTTGGTGGAGACCAAACCAGAGCTGGGTGCACCAACACAATCACACCACACCAATTACCATTCTGAAATTTAACACTTTCAATCAAGTTTCTTTAAACATTTATCATTTATATGTCACTTTTAAAGCTGGTTCGCCTGTTACTCCCGTTATTTCCTTGTTCCAAAACAGTGGTGAAGAACACCAGGAGCAAATGCCAGGAGTTGAGTTTTGAATTTTCATAACCAAACTATGATGATTCAATAATAAAGTAGACGCTGCACACTCTCGTCACTGATGACGGAGAATGAGGATCAACGTCACGTCAGGCGCCAACAGCACTGTGGATTTTTCCTTTCTGACCTCCTGATAGAGGCACAATAATAAAGGAACGTACCAGTCGGACAGAGGGGAAGGAACCTGAAACAACACAGCGGAACAGCTGTGTCAATGAAACAGGCAGAGTGGCAAACACACAAACACACTCCTCAGACGTCTCATAATCTCTCCCCCCCAGGTTTAACAGGATACACATCCTCATGGAAAAGCTAGGAAGAAAACCAAGACAGAAAAAGGGAAAACATTTTTTGTCAAACCATAAAATTTAAAAAAAAAAACCTAATTAATAAAAGAAAATGCAAAAAAACAACAGCAAAACATATTAGATTGAATCCCAAAAGAATATATACATAAAAAGTAGTGGTAAACCAGACTAACCGACAACACACTGTGGGCATTTCACCCAAAAAGCATCATTCTGCCACAATAAGAAACAGTGTGATGCTACATGATCTCTCTGATTGGATCAATGTACACACAGCCCTGACTCACTCTACACATTATGCAGCAGTGAAGAGCTGACAGTTTCTCTCTTTGCCTCGTGGTTCTCCCGCCTTCAGGGACTTTCACCTATGAGTACATGACCCATTTTTTTCTCTGGATCTCAGCTTCACAGCAGCATCACTCCCGAGAGAATCTGACACGGCTGGTCTTAAAGAGACATGCAGACATTTCAGCGGTGCTGAAATACGACGATGGCCTTCGCCGCTCTTCAGTTCACAGACTTTTTAAATTATGTATGTTAAAAATAAACACTCGCTTGTAGGGTCTCAATTTAAAAAAGCAAATGTAAAAACCTTCAATAAAGAACACATGAAGCCAGGTCTCCATCATAGACCATCAATAAAACTATGCATGATCAGGTGTTATAGCGCAGCGTATTGTCAAACAAAGGTTTGTATGACATCTTACGAAAAACGTATTCCTCCTTTTTCGTTAGTTTTCCTACAAATGTCCAACAACACGTGTCAATTTCAGCTGATTACATGCAAACAGTCTTTTCAAAGTAAACTTCGGACTTCACAGGAAACAACTTCCTTAGGTTTAGGCAACAAAACTACTTAGTTAGGTTTAGGAAAAGGTCGTGGTTTGGCTTAAAATAACCCTGGAAGTGAAGTATGAGCTATGAACGGTGTATGAGAACAGCCTGTATAGCAATATAGAAAGTAGTGTAACAGACAAAATGGAGGATGGCATTTCACAATGGAGTCCATTATTTTCTATAGCGGGACACGTTGGAGTTCACAGTGTGTTCAGACAGAGCTGAAATGATTATTGATTTTATTGACTGTAAATGAATCAATACCAAGTGCTGACAATGGATGATAATGGATTAACTGTTATAGTCATTTCATCATTTACCAAACATTTGCTGGCTCGTAGCTTCTCAAATGTAGGAAATAAAATCAGCTTTCCTCCGATTTATGTCAGTGAAATTGAGTCCATTCAGGTTTTTGGCCTGTTGAGCAAAACCTATAATCAGTTTAAGACATCACTTTGAGCTATGGTTATTATTTTTGATATTTGTAAACTAAACAATTAATCAAGTGGAGAAAATAATTAACTTATAATGAATGTGTTAGTTGAATCCCTTGTTGAAATGGTGATCCATTTGTCAGTTTAATTTGTGTAATGTTGAGGTTAATTTCATCAGTGAGAGTCAAAGGGTAATGTAGTATGAAACATCACTATGGTTCCCTGCTGTTCAATGTATCTTACTCTTAAATTAAACTGATTCAAAATAATGACTAGACATAAAAGACTGCATGAGAGTACAAATCTAGTCTGCGTTCATGGCCTGATATTATGATATCTGCAGCCTGGTCAGACAGGCCTGTAGTTACATAACACCAGCACGACCAACTCGTGCTGGTCGGGGATAACCAGCCCCGACCAGCACGAGTTGGCTGTGAGAAAAGCAGAAGAGCATCAGGAGTTTGAAGCCTCTCTGGCCTTCAACATCCATCTAGTTCGAGGTCAGAGGTCATGCAGGTTGAGGAGAGGTGCAGGTCACCCGGGCAAAACAGGAAAAGGACCCTTTCCCATGACCTGCACCAATGGGTGATGGGGGATGGTGTACGGGAGTAGAGAGAAAAGGCAGAGTCGTGAGAGCTGAGCACAGAGACGCTCTAACAGCAGATCTGTGCTGTATACTGTATATACCGACTAATTATCATGCAGTTTGCATAAATATACCTCAATAGCCTCAAATTTGAGCAGATGCAAAAGCCATATAAGAGGGAAAATGAGCACATGTAACAACAACGTGGGTCAACCCTTTATATTCTCAAAGGTGGTGAGCCTAACATTGCCAGCCACTGAAAGCATCAATCAACATTGTCAGTATACCACAGAAACAATCAACATATTAAACACGCTTTTATCATCTCACGACAACAGATCATTACCTGCTGAGCCACAAATATTTTGCCTTAAGATCTTCTGTAAGAACACACACAAGAAACTAGACGCTGAGGCCAAGTGGCCTGCGATACACTCGCTGCCACACATGGAGTTGTCAGCCACCACTATTCACCTGACAGCAAGGAGCGTCTGTGACAGGAACCTCAGGTGCACTTATCAATCAACAGATGTTGATAATGCAGCAACAACATGAATGCTGCAGGCTGTGTGTGGTCTTTCAGGGTGTGTTTTACCTGAAGGTTTCACAGACCAGCTGACTGCTTCTACCAGTGGATGATGTGAACAGCGGCCAGCTAGCCATAGTCAGTATTTCTAGCCAGAAAACAAGATTTGACAGCAGTTTGTTGATGCTTGTTGTACACAGTTACATTCTTCAGTTTGTATTACTGCACTACGCTCATAGTCCATTCAAAATACTGCCTGTAAATCATATGCAAAATGCCCCCTAAGAAATTACATTTTAAAAAAACTGCTGCATAGAACAACTCGTTTCTTACATAATGAGATCATCAGTTGACTAATCGATGACTATTTCGCCAAACCCGATGTTGTAAAACGCCTACTGGACGCCCCCCAGTCAGAATTATATTAGTAGGTATGATATCGCCAAACTGTTCTTTTCAGATGAGAAGAAATCTTTTTTATTTTCAGCACATTTGATGCAGTGAGAGCAGACCTACTTATGTCTAATTTCTCAGGACGGCAAGACCAGAGGCTCTTTGTTTTCATGGTTATGGTTGTACTCAAAGGATACATAAAGTGCCAATGAAGACCTATTGAGAAGTAGTAAGAAACACAATATTATAATCCATTTCTGCCAATAGATCCCCCAAAATGTCACACACTGGTCCTTTCAATATGTTAAAATGTGTTTGTAATGTCTCACCCTGCACTGCGTTGTGTTTAATTTATATCCAAACAAATAAATCTCAGTTGACTGTTAGCTTGTCTCGGGTCAAAGAGCATGGGTGCCTCTTTGGAGGTGTGTGTCTGGATGACAAATGGCAAAAACTGTTTATGTTTCCAGAGGAGTGTGGTTGCAGTCTAATTTATTCATTTATCCTTCGCCCTCCACCTGCTGATCTAATAATGCAGGTGAAGAAGGTGTGGCTGGAGGCCAACAGTCCTCTTCAGCTCCAAATCATTGTGTTTCTCCAGAGACTCCACGCTCAGTACAGAACACACATTAAAAATCCCTTAACAATTAAATCAAATCCCTCTCTTCATTATACCTTAAATATTCCATTTTGACTGGAAATACAACGCATTACAGACGATTAAGATGCTAAAACTGACATTTCACTGTGATTTTAAAGATGGATCACTTATCAAAATGGTCACTGATTACTCACTTTATCAAACTGATCAATCAGCTAATTGTTTTCAGCTCTATTACAGAAATACCAGAGCAGGAAACTGCAGGGAACCATCAGCTTGATATGTAATGAATTCATTCATAAATTCAAGCAGCGTTAACATTGACTTTTTTACTGTTTTTTAGCACTCTAAAAAAACTAATAAGGGTGAGGGATTTAAAGGGGACATATGAAAAAGTGCTTGTGCACATACATTTGGGTATCTAGAGTTCCTACCAACCCACAAGCTGTGAAATAAGACAACCAAATCATTTTTATTGTGAGCTGCCTAGATTAGAAAACATTATTGTGAGCTTCCTGTGTCACATGTAGGCTCATTAGAATATATCGCACACCACTTGAGAACATAGACTGTATATAAGACGTGGAAGTAGTCACCGCAACTTCACCCAATTGTTCGTGAACTGTTGTTTTGAAGCCTCGAGATTGGCATTTTGGCCGTCGCCATCTTGTTTTTTTGCAACCAGAAGTGACAAGAGAGGGTGGAGCTAAGTACTACTGAACGCTGAATAAGACATTTTCAGGCAACCAAAAAGGTTATAATTAACTTTCATGAACTGAAAACACACTGTGAAAGGGTTACAGTTGTAGGATGAAAACAACGCCATGGTAGCGACCTGTCAATCACAAGGTAGCCACGCCCTAAAAGATACTCTGCTTTATGGTCTATTTGACTCTAAATGGGACCATAATTTACTAAATGAACATCATGCTGTATTGAAGAAGACTTGAAACTAGCGATTGAGACCATAAACTCATGTTTACAATGTTTACTGAGGTAATAAATCAAGTGAGAAGTAGGCTCATTTTCTCATAGACGTCTATACAATCAGACTTCTTTTTTGCAACCAGAGGAGTCACCCCCTGCTGGCTATTAGAAAGAATGCAAGTTTAAGACATCTTCCACATTGGCTTCACTTTTCAGACCCGGAGTTACCCCACAGCTTGAGAACTACCTTTGCAAAGGTGCACCATATTTTTCTCACAAGCCAATCAGAGCAGACTGGGCTTTTTCAGGAGGGGGTCTTAAAGAGACAGGCGCTAAAACGGAGCGATTCAGACAGAGGGAGAATACAAGTATATTCAGATGGACAGTATGAGAAAAACAATGTGTTTTTGAACATTAAAGCATGTAAACATGTTGTAGTAGAAGCCCAAAATATAAGTATGAACCTGGAAATGAGCATGATATGTCCCCTTTAAGTGAAGCTGGGAGACAACTCTACTACAGAAGCCCAGTGTGCTCAAATTGGCAGACAGTATATAATAGACTGTAGGAAAGCAAGTGATCCACTGTGATGCCGCAGCTGGAGCAGGCTCAGCAGTCTCCTCCAGCTCAACTGTACTGCTTAATGTACAGCATAAAAACCCAAATCAATATAATTTTGCACATGAAATCATCCTCACATCACCATCACGTCATGCTATGCTTCCTCTTTTTCTCTCTCCTTAATCCGCGTTTCCTCTTTTTGTTTTTGTCGAGAGCATCTTGGCTGCACTACTTGGCTTTCTGCACCTATCTTCTACATGTCGATTTTTCGGTATTAAACATGTTTCCACTGTATGTGTGCGTATGTATGCAAAAGGAGGATGGAAAGAGAGGAGAGCAGTCACGTGCTGCTGAGCAGACTGGGAGGAGGAGGATGTCTGCCAGCTCTGACACAGCACTCTTCCTCAGTGAAAGAGAAGGGGAATTCATTAAGATTATGAGCCACTGTAACCATGAATTAGAGAGCTCTATTTCAGCCAGCCCTTCATGCTCTGTAACCACGGCGACATGACATTTCGGCATGGATTTATCTGGGAGTGTGTGTGTTTTCAGGGTGCATGAGTATTTGTTGTGTGCGTGTGTGTGTGTGTTTTACGGAGGCCCAGAGGCTGCAGGCACTGCGTCAGACACTGAACCCAGACCAGTGTGTGATGCTCTGGTTCAGTGATGCTTCCAAGGTCAGATGACAGCTTTGTGTGTGTGTGTGCATGTGTTTGTGTATGTGTGCAACTAAGTGCATGCATTTGTCCTTCTCTGCTTCACCTTCCTCCTTTTCTAAAATGTCCTACACAGAGAGGAGTGAATACGCACCAGCCTGCTTCCAGATACTTCCAAGTAACTTTCAGACTTATCACAATCAATCAGATACTTAAAGGAATAGTTCAGCATTTTGGGAAATAAGCTTATTTCCTTTTTTCCCCCCAAGAATTAAGTGCAAAGATCAATGTCAGTCTCATATCTGTTAAGTCAGGGCGTAGTTAGCCAAGCTTAGCATAAAGACTGGACAAAGGGGGAAAGAGCGGACTGCGGATAGAGTCGGGCTAGCTGGCCCAAAATAGATCCAAAATAAACCATGCCAAAACCTGTAAAACTCACTGATTAAAAGCAAGATCTTGAGAAACTAGCAAGAGTATACTAGATTTTTAAAAATGATTCAAACCAAAAAACCCGAGCCCAGTGTTGCCAACTCTTTTCCAGTGAAAGTAGCTAACAGCACTCGCTCCAAAAGTCCGTAAATCTAGCGAGAAAGACGCCAACACGGACAGCCCGTCCCTTCAGGCCTCCCTCCAAAGACACTCCCCCAAAACTATCATTATAAATGTAAACCACGAACATGGCCATTGTTAGTACTCACAGCTGTCAACCTAAACACTCCGGTGACGCACAATGAGTGCTCGGGCAGAATGCGCACAGGAAATTGATTAATTGATTAATCGATCAACTGAAAAATTGGCAGCTATTTTGATGACCGATTAATCGTTAAAAGTCATTTTTCACGCAGCAGAAAATGCTGTTTTCAATCTCTCAAATGTGGAGATTTACTGCTTTTCTCTGTTTTACATCATAAAGATATCACCTTGGACTTTTGAGAAACTGGGATATCTTTCACAAATTTATGAAAATCAATGAATCTAGAAAATAATCAGCAGATTAATCAATAATGACAATAAGTTAGTTGCAGCCCTGTCTACCAGCTCAGGTTGCTGCTGGCTGCTGAGATCCTCATCATTCAGCTTTATTGTCCTTCTGCTGCTCTCTGGGACTGATGCTCATATACAGTCATGGAAGGGGAGGGAGAATGCTCTTGCTCGCTGCCCATCCCCCTCCTTCATCCTGGCTGCTACATCCATTGCTGCAGAGAAGACCCATGATGGTGTCGCCCTCCCTCTCTGCTCCCCCCCAACCACCACCTCCACCAATCCCATCCCGGCTTCACCTCAGCCAAACAGAGCACAGGTGTCGCCTGCTGCGTCCCTGCCTTTACCTACTGGGAAACGTGCACGTGTGTTTACATTGTTCTGGAAGAGACGATGCGCTCGACGCCGAGAGCCTGCCTTTAGCTTTACAAACTGGGTTATGTAATTGCCAGTTACAAGGCATAGATGATTAAATAATGCAGGAATATTTGGCATGTGAAGCTGTATTGTGTAACGTTGTAGGTGTGCAGATGATATAATTTCTTTCAAAATGTGGCCTTAAATCAAAAAGTGTTGCCATATTACAGAAAAATCTTATAAACCGCACGACTACCAGTGATGCAGGCCGTAAAATGCAGGTCTGGACTCATACTCGCTTATTACAAAAATCTGCTCTTACTCCATAGCATGGCTGGCCAGTAATTCAGTATTATCAGTGAAATCGTATCATGGCAATATGATCAGATCACCGTATTGATTTACACAACTCCATTGTTAAAAATCAGTGATTCCATGCAAATTAATCAAAAACTAAGAAAACAAGTAGATAAGGTTTTGGTTGAGACATGTGAGGGTTTTTTTTTCTATTAACAGTGGAGCACAGTTCATTGCATTGAACATAAGTTTCATCACTATATATGTGAATTTGTCTTAATTCTAAATATTGCGCCATACATCATTAATGGGACTCTAAATTGCCCGTAGGTGTGAATGTGAGCATGAATGGTTGTCTGTCTCTATGTGTCAGCCCTGTGATAGTCTTGGTGTACCCTGCCTTCGTTCCACCCACGACACTGAATAGGATAAACGGTTACAGATGATGAATGGATGAATATCATTAATGAAAAAATATTTTTCTACATAGCAATTTCATCCATATCCCCCAGCCCTATAAACAGCCACAGTTTTATATACCACCAATCACAACAATATTCCATTATATCTGTTATATAATGTCATATTCTTGGCTTCAAAGTGCATTTACATGTTTGGGTTTGTAACCATTGCTGGTTCAGGCTCAACTATAGCTCCATGTGGGAGGCCTGACTCCCAGCCAAAGCACAAACCTTTTCACCCTCTATCATATCATAGCAGAAAAGCACTGTGACTCTGTAAGACTGAAGAGGAGGAGGTGGTGGATGTGTATTTGTGTGTACGTGCTGGTGGGGGTGGGGGCCTGAGAATTTGCAGCAGGACACATGACTAGCGTGATACATCATCACTGATCCTGATAAGAAATGTAGAGAGATTCAGCAATCTTGCTGCCAGAAAGCGAGACAATACTACATGGATTTCTGTTGTGAAATGTGAAACCGAATCAATGAGATGAAACAGATATCAAATGGAGCAAATCCTGCACCATGGGCAGGGCAAATGCATAGAACATGCAGCTGAAGAGAAACACCACCTGGCTTCACATGCAGTGGTCTCTATGAGTCTTTCCTTCACTATGCAGGCCTAGAGTCTGACACTACCACGACGCATCAACGCTTTGCACCCAGCTGACCCTGCTGCTGAGGAGGATGGAGCTGCTGCCTCCATGTTCAGGCCTGCATCAGCACCACCAAGCACCGACACTACTGGAGCAGAAACAAATGAGTCTAAATGGCTAAAATCAGTGCTGGACAGTCGAGTCTCCTATAATGCTGCAGGATTACACAGACTGGGTTTGATGGGTGGCGCACTGCCACTAAAGGGCATGAATGATGCTGATGAAAGGGCATTCACTGATCGTGCATCGCTTGTGGACAGATAATGCGGAATTTCTTGACGTAGTGGCGTTTTAAAAAGGCTACTTTCTCGTTTTTTTGGATGCAACAATCCGCCATTAATGTGCAGCTCAGCTCTCTGAATGGGGTGTTTTTACGCAACCCATTTCATGCTCCATCAGATGGGTGAGGCACTGCTGAAACCAGGGAATCCCACGGATGGAGAGTGTTAATCTCCAGTCACTTTATAACATTAGATTATTGGCTATAATTAGCTGCAAAGGCGTGAGAATAAAGAGTCTGCAGTATCTTATAAAGCATTCAAGCAGTGCATGTTGCAGCTCCAATGCAGTGCAGATTATTCCAGATATAAACGCTGAGTGAGGCTAAAAAGGGCGTATATGTGGGCTACATTTGCCTCCAAGCTTTTCTGCATCCTTCTGGAGGAGGATGATCGGAGGAGCTAATCACCTGCTTGTTAAATCCATTTTCACTCGAAATACAAATTGCGCATGAAAAACCGCAGGAGCACTGAGACAATAAACCAGCCTCTGCATGCAGGTTTGTCTCTACATCTCCTTCACTACACGCAGCTGTGGTTTACAATATTATACAATGGAGCAGCCACCTTCATCATCACCATCATCATCACCACTAGCTGACATCCGCATCCTTCAAAAATACATAACACAACCGCATTTTACGCGCGCACCTCACCAAAATACAGAGCAGCAAAATAAGACAATAAAAGAAATAATCTTACTTTCGCCGACCACCGCCTTTAATCCGATGGGTGCCATGATGCTGCTGTGTGCTGGACTGACTGACTGAGTGTTTCACCCTCTGCTGCTCTTCCTCCCTCCTCTCTGCGTTCACCTCACATCGCTGCGGAGGAGCCTCCAGTTGGAGACGTCACCACGTATCCTTCCGCATCATCACCACTTATCGGTTTGGCTACAACTGAGCTTTATTAGCTACTACAGCCTGTTTCTTGAGTCAATAATAAATAACTATTATATTAAGATATTGTATAGCCTTTTATCCAGAAACATGCTATTCAATTAGGTATATTGTCTACATGTAATAGTAGGCCTATATGTATTATTATGCAATTCTGTTTATTGTCAATATATACTGCTCCTATTTTTATACTTCCTTCTATTTAAATGGTTCATATTTTGTTACACTTTGTTTAGCTCTTTTTTGATGCATCTTGTTTTTTGCACTATCCTCGTTGCTACTGTACATTGCAAATTTCCCCACTGCGGGACTAATAAAGGAATATCTTATCTTATATTAAACACCAGAGGAGATTAAAAAACATAGCTATAACCATCAATTAATTGCAATTTATTATTTTCATTTTGAATTAATGTGGTTATTGAACCTTCCCAGAGACCAATGTGATGTCTATAAACTGCTTATTTTGCCTGAACAACCAAAGCCAACATATAATAGTCAGTTTACATGGATATTAAAGAGAAAAGCAGCAAATCCTCACATTTGAGAAGCTGAAACTAGCATTTTGCTTGACAAATAAAATTCATGAAAACAATAAAATCCTGACAATTCTAACTGCAATTGTTACTGATTCATTTTATTGTTATTTATTTGACTAATTTATGGATGAACTGTTCCAACTCCAGTGGCTGATTATTGCTGTTGCCAGGGGATCCAAATTTTATTTTTAGTTTTTTTTTTATTTGACCTTTATTTAACCAGGTAGTACTCATTGAGATTAATAATCTATTTTGCAAGAGACCTGGCCAAGACAGCAGCATTTAAACATATATTAAAGTTTCAGACGTCACAACATAAAACATATGCAAAATAAATACATAGCATAATATCATACAAAACACATTAAAATCAAGCGTTTGAAGCCAACATTAAAGTGAAAATATTCAGAAACGTTGGCTTCAAACACTTGATTTTAATGTGTTTTGTATGATATTATGCAATGTATTTATTTTGCATTTGTTTTTTGTTTTTCATTTGTTTGTTGCAAATGAACGATAACTCACTGACTGGTAATATAGATAATACGATTATGAGAATATTCTTATGGCTTTCACACTAAATCTGCATTCGTCAGAGAGAATATTGTACATTTTTTTCCATTAAAGTTTGAGTTATTATCTGCTCTGTCAGCATTATTTATTATCTAAATGTGGTGACTAATTAAATTTGTGAAGTGAGGTTTTCTGCAGTGGTGATCCATGCCCCTCTCAATATTAAACAGCAGAGAAACAAAGTGTCCACAAGAGGGCAGCATGCATCTTTCTGCAGGGAAACACTGGGCATCATGGAAAACCGTTCATCTCAGTACAAAAACCTCTAATAGTATTCAGCTTATTTTGGGCTTCAGTGTTAATATTAATATTAATTGAATCCATATTATAAAACTATTTTAAATAAGACACATTAGGGGTGATCTTTATATACAGTGCATGGAGGTTTGTGCTTTAAATGCCATACATTTAAAGCTGAATATAAAGTTGCATCCTCCAACCTTTAGGATGTGGTTTAAAGATCTCACATCATTTGGTATTGGAGAAGATTCACTATACTACAAGAGGGTGTGCTCAGAAATGTTATGCTATATGGAGACCCTTTTTAATCTATATAGAAAAAAATGGATACAACTGACATTGAAGCTTTAAACTGCTGACCCAATATTACATATAATTCACAATTTATACTTAGTTTTTCTTATTTAGTTATTTTATTTATTTATTATTATTATTTTTAATTTACTTATTTTTCTGTTGTTTTTTTTGTCCTTTCCTTTTTTTTAATTATTTTTTTTATTTTATTTTATTTATTTTTTTTGGTATATGTTTCTTTTATGTTGCTATCAGATTTAACTCATTTATATGTATAAATGTAATTGTTTATGAAATGAACCCTGCTTAATTAAAGGTGCAGTAATATTGTTATACTGATGGGGGTATAATTTGTTTATACAATTATTTATTGGAATTTGTACAGAATACCAATAAAAAGACTTTGAGCAAAAAAAAAAAAATAAAGTCGCTCTGCATCAAAACGCAGTAATATTTTGAATATGTTGTCACTACATTAAGCTCCCGGGTCTGGCCACACCCTTGGCAGGGCTGCCTGAACACGTTGAACCACTGATGACTCCCAGAGGGTGTGTCCTGTCACTGTGAACCAGACCAGTGTTCACCTCCTCCAGACTGGAGAGAAGAGAAGACACGCAGCAGCAGAGCCGGAGCAGTGTGCCTCTCTGGAGGAAAGTGATCATCCCCTAGTGGGTCTCTGCTCGGATATCTGAGACTATACTGGAAATATATTATACAAGACCTATTTTCCCTTTTTGAGGACAAGCAGCTCGGATACTTGCAGGGTTTTGTGACTCCTGTAACCATGGGGGACGTGGTTTCCTCTCACCTGGATGAGAGCAGGCGGGAAATGATAACAGGTAAGAGAGGAGTGGCCGAGCTGCCTGCAGCTGAATGTTTATACCACAGACTGAAGTTCCTTAAAAGTTATGCTTTTCATAACTGACATTTTCATAAAAGTTTGTAACTGAGTTTGAATAGTTTCAAGTTTATTTGTCATATGCATTTAAAAGTACAGTGTACAGTGAAATGCAATGAAATGCAAT
>CAKAOI010034443.1:15000-23271 GCA_916701655.1 Sebastiscus albofasciatus | reverse complement strand
GAGAGAGATAGAGAGAGAAAGAGAAAGAGAGAGGGAGAGAGAAAGATAGAGAGAGGAGAGAGAGGGAGAGAGAGAGAGCGAGAGAGATAGGAGAGAGAGAGGAGAGGAGAGAGAGAGGAGATAGAGAGATAGAGAGAGAGGACAGAGAGAGGGAGAGAGGAGAGAGAGAGGGAAGAGGAGAAAGAGTGAGAGAGAGAGAAAGAGAGAGAGAGATGGGGAGAGAAGGAGAGAGATAGAGAGAGGGGGAAAGAGAAAGAGAGAGAGAGATGGGGGAGAGAGAGAGAGAGAGAGATGGGGAGAGAGAGAGAGATGACTTCCAGGTTTTTTGTGGAAAGTTGAAAGAGTGTCGGCGAGCGCGCGCGTGTCCGCGAGTGTGCGTGTGTTTATATGTGCGTCCTCTCTCTTTCCGTACATTCTCCGCGCGCGTGTGTTAGAGAGAGAGAGAGAGAGAGAGAGAGAGAGAGAAGGGGAGGGGCGCGTGTGTGTCTCTCTCTCTCCTCCTCTCTCTCCTTCTCCCTCTCTCTCTCTCTCTCTCTCTCTCTCTCTGCCTACTTTGCATATTGCGCGTGCCTCAGCTCGGCCATATGGGAACATGCAACTGAAGGAATTGTCGGCGGGGAAAAAACACGCGCAGGAAGGAACACGCGAGGAGCGGAGCGGCGCGAGTTGGAGATCATAATAACAAATAAGAGAAAAAGTTCAAACAGAAGAGAAGAAGAAAGGTGGAGAAGAAGAAGAGAAGAGACGGGGCGGGGGGAGCGAGATAAACCAAAACAGAGAGAGAGAGAGAGAGAGAGAGAGAGAGAGAAAAGGGAGAATAGAGTTGTTCATCTTTGTGCGGAGGAGAGGAAGAGATGTATTGTGCGTACACCATCCCCGGGATGACAGGCAGCTCACTGATGTATTACTACAACGGCAAAGCGGTAAGACTCCTCCATCCATCCCTTGTTCCGTCTCTTTCTCTTTGGGGGAGAGAGAGAGGAAGAGAGAGAGAAAGAGTGTGTGTGAGAGAGAGAGAGAGTGAGAGAGAGAGAGAGAGAGAGGAGGTGTGAAGGTGAAGAGTGTCGCTTTTTACGCACCAACTCTCCAACAGAAGCGCGTCAAAAAGCGCGAACGGACTGTGACTCTGTCGGGGTTTATTATAGGAAAGTGGGAAATAAAAGTGCGTGTGCTTGCGTGCGTGCGTGCGTGCGTGTGTGTGTGGATAAATAGGTTGAACAGGCTCTTCTGACATGTGATGGATGTGTGTTTACAGTGTGTGTGTCAAGATTCAAGATGTTTATTGTCACGCCGGTTATTCAGGTACAAACGTGTGAAATCTTCACACTTTTTGCTGGTGAAGCTCCATTAAAATAATAATAAGTTATATTAACATTTTACATTACAATTTCATTTACATTACAATTATAAAAGGAAATACTTTATACAAGGACATATTAAGAACATATACATTAAGAACATATACAGTATGAGATATATTTTTGTGTGAGATGGTGTATGAATTATATATTTGTGTGTGTGTGTATGTGTGTGTGTGTGTGTGTGTCACACCTCCACTATCAGAACTATTGTATAAAAGAAATAGTCCCACATGTGTACATTTTTATTAATTGTCTCTCCTGGATTTTGCACATTGAACGCGTCCAGGTTCATCTAGAAATAATCCAGTGGCAGCTTCATTTCTGTCTTTCCTGTTTGCTTATTTCTATTTTTTTTTTTTTTTTTAAAGGACATAAATGCAGTAAAATAATACAGCCTTAGTGTTGAATTGAATGAGTGTTTTTTTTGCTCTGAGGCGGAATGACACGTGTGTGGTTTTTGGGGTTTGTTTGATAGTGTGTGTTCATTCAGGGACTTGTGGCTTTTCATATATCTTTTAAATTTCTCCCAAACAAAAAAAAATATATAATTTTCTGTCTTAATTTGGCCTCAAATTAAATTTGTGATATCTTATTATAGTAGTATTTATATAATTTTATTAATAAGTCAGGAAATAAATCTGTCTTTAAATAGAGAGTTGTATTTAATATGGATATCAGTGATATTCTGTTATTAATCGTGTTATTTTGTATCCATTTTTATGGCATTAAAATAACATAAATGCAGCAAATTATGAAAATTAAGAAATTTAAGGTCTGCCCATCTATCTATGTATCTGCGTATTAAAAATGTAATTGTTATTTCTTATTTGAAATATACTAATGGAAAATCATAAAACACTGACGGGATTCAAAAAGAGAAATACATCTGAGAAAGTCATCCAGCAAGTATGAAGCTGTCTGACCTCCTATGAACCTGTCTGTCTGTCTGTCTGTCTGTCTGTCTCCCAGTAACCCCAGCAGTACCAGTTCAGCACCAGTCACAGGGTGAAGTGATTTAGAGGATGAGGTGAAGGCTGTAACAGAGACAGGGTGTAAAAGCGAAGCGAGGGTGAATGAATTTCACAGGTTTTCTCGCTTTAAAAAAAAGCAGGAATGTCTGCGAAGTCGCAGGTGTAAATGAAGATGGAAGGCTGGGATTTCCTACAGATCCACCTGTCAGTGAACTGTCTGCCCGCCTTTGTCTCACCTCTGACTCTTAATCGCTGCTTTTACACCAGTTTAAGAGGAAAGGAGGAGGAGATGACAGCGAAGGCGGAGGGAAAATCATGACAGGAATAATCATAAAGAAAAAAATAGTGAAACAATTCTGTATCCAAATTGTTAGAGATAGTTAATACTATTAAGCAGTTTTAAAATTAATAATAATAATTAATAATACTAATAATGATAATAATAATAATAATAATAAGTCTGAACTAGCAGGCCTTCTGAGATGATTTATCAGTCAGACGCAAGATAGTAGCTGTGAATATTTGTCCACAAAAATTATATTTATGCAAAAAAACAGCAAGCAGACATTTAATTATTGTTTTTTTAATTTTGTAGAAAAAAATGTATGATTAGATTTTTACACAAATGTTTTTAATGATGCATTTTTTTGTAGTTTTTGTGGTTTAATTAATATTTTAATATTTTTTACTGGATTTAATCTTTTATGCATTTAATTTATTTTTGTAGACTAATATGTGAAAACACTAAAAATGTGTTGATTGTCTTGACGTGTTCATAACCTTAAATTCTGTGGCTAACAGTAATCTGGGTTTTGTGGCTGATGTGACCTGTGCAGCTGTAAACAGAGCCTCTGTTGTTCGAACGCCGCGCCAACAGTCGGCTTCTGTCTGTTTTGGCGCCTGTTGGTTCTCTGGCCTCCGTCCGGCCGCCGAGCACATCGGCCCCGCGCCGTCGCCCGTCGGCTCCGGGGCCTTATGCCTTTTTGTCCCCGCTCTCTCCCCGTAGTTCAGGCCCTTCTTTGTATCTCTGCAGCTCTGCTCGGAGCCGGTGCTCTTCAGCAACACCGATGCCACGGGGGCTCGGTGTGGCACCGCTTTGTTTGGGCGGCTGGCTGGCTGCTGGATGGCACATTGTGCCGACGGTCTTGATCTGCTGCCAAGCTCCTTTCCATCTTCACTTCACCCCCCTGTCTCACTCTGTCTGTCTGTGTCACAGCTTCTTTACGCCCGCCGTCGCAGAAAGAGAAGACGCACAAATAAGAGAATCGCCGAAATAAAAGTCTGTTTTTGTAGCTGGGTTTGTTTTCGGCGATTCTGCGGTTGCGGATTCAGACAGAAGTGGAGCGAGTGGAAACTGGGGCAGAGTGGTCGGGGGGTAAGAGAGAAGAGACAGAGAGGCTCGGACAGATCTGCAGCAGCAGCAGCAGCAAGCCGCGGCCCGGCGAGACCAAACAGTGAAGAGTCTGAATCGGGGCTTTGGTGTGGGGAGAGTGTGAGGGGGAAGGGGAGAGGAGGAGGAGGAGGAGGAGGAGGGCGAGAGCCGAGGCCTGAGCTTCGGTTAGCGGCTGTCGGCTCGCTAACTTAAGCTCCAGCGGCTTAATGAGGCAGCAGAAAGCTCGGCTAAAACAAAAGGCCTCATTTAAAGCCGGCCCGGCCAGCCGGCTATTGTTATGCTAACGCAGCATTTGAATATTCAGTAAGTTTTAATTAGGAGGGTCCTGAAGCAGCCTGCCAAAATCCTGCAGTCCTCTCTCAATGTGTAGCTACAGGAAACACACTTTAAACACTTTAAACCGATCATTCTGCCCGTCCGCTGTTTAGTTTGCAGTCGCTGAGACGGGCGACACTCCGAATGTGGGAAGATTTTAATTATTCTTTTTTAATATTTTATTTTTTTTAGTTAATGAACAATTAGAGTTGGATACAAAATATTATTTCTTATTCTGTTTTGTTTTTTTTCAAAAATATTTATGTTTATTCAACTGGATTTTCAGTTTCAGTTATTGTATATTTAGACACATTTATAATTCCATTATCTTTTATATCTGACATTTTAGTCCTTTCACTGTCTAGTCAAGAGGAGGTCAAAGGTCAAGGCCAAACTCTCCTGATAAAAATCCTTTGTTGAATAAAAATATTGATCTCATTTTCCCAGATAAGTAACTGATTTTATTTATGTATTTTTTATTTTTATTTATATATTTATTTTTTTAAATATATATTTAATATATTTAAATTTTTTTTAATAAATTTGGTGTTTTTTTTAATGAAATTGTTTCATCATGGGAATCTAAATGACAGAAGTGTTATGTAACGCCAGTTTTAATGACTGCCCCGACTCCTTTTAAAATCTCTTCCGGTGAAATGATTAAAATGACTAAAAACTACAGAGAGAAGCGTTTCACGCCTGCAGCAGTGAATATGCAAATGGAGGTGTTTCTGTGTGTTATTGACACTGTTGTCTAATAGAGACAAGGTGCATGTGTTTGGTGGTGTGAGGGGTTTTTTTTTCTTTACATCGCCTTTTTTTGTTGTTTTTTTTTTACATGCAAGGATAAAACGAGGGTGTGTTTTTCACACGTTCGCGCGCACTTTGTTCCGTCTATGAGGAGTTAATACACGGTAAAGGCCAGTTCAGTGTGTGTGTGTGTGTGTGTGTGTGTGTGTGTGTATGGACATCCTGTGTGCTCAGTAGGCTGGAATTAGAGCACAGCGTGTTATGCAATTATAACTTTATAAATAGATGCATTGTGTGTGTGTGTGTGTGTGTGTGTGTGTGTGTGTGTGTGTGTATGCAGGCCTCTATCTCCATCTGCTTGAGTTATTCTGTTTGAACAACTAAAAAAAAAGCAGAATTTATTGTGTTTTTTTGTGCGTAAATGTGTGTGCTCACGTGTCCTTTCTTTGTGTACAAGCATACACTTTGAACCGATGCTATAATATGAGTGTGTGTGTGTGTGTGTGTTTGAATTTGTAGAAGTGCATGCTCCTTTCTTGAGTCGTCCTTTTTTTTTTCCTTTTTCTTTTTTTTGTTTTATAAATGCTGAAAACATGCGTCTCTTTTCTTTGATGGGCGTGTGTTTGTTTTCTCTGTACACCACAAGGTTGAGATTAAATCATGTGTGTATGTTTATGTGTGTAATGTATGTGTTTGTGTGTGTATGTATTGTGTGTGTGTGTGTGAGTGAGTTTTATTAAATAGGCCTTTGTTTTTATTAGGATGAAAAAATTCCATTACCATTGAAAAAAATCAGCGTGTGTGTATCTGCTGTGCACTGGAGGATAAAAACCAGTGTGTGTTTGTTGTGTGTTTCTGAGTACTTTATACACTCTCATGAACCTTTTTTTTGTGTACGATGATAAACATATTTGTGTGTGTGTGTGTGTGTGTGTGTGTGTTGTCCGGCCTGACACACAGCGTTCAGCCTTAAACTTAATCCTCCTGCATCAGATTATCTGACACTGATGCCGCTGATACACATACTGATACACAAAGAACTGCTGATACACACACACACACACACACACATAGGGTTGGGTACCGCTCCCATTTGGACCGGTACCAGTACCGGGTATTCGATAACCTATGTTACGTTAGTCTGTCTCACAGACGTGTGTGATGCATTCATATGCCCCTCTGTTCACTACTGTTTGTTAAGCTTTTTTAAAAACATTTTTCTTATGCTTGGACAAAACCAACAATACACAAACACACACCGGCCACAAGAACTAAACATCAGATTTAGATCCCTGACACATGATATGCACAGCACGTAATATACTCAAAGAGATGATACACAATCACATAAATATGTAGTGGAAAATGTCATCTATGTATGTATGTGTATAAGGATAAGGAGGCGCTCAGTCCATTACAGTTGATTACAATCAACAGTGATGCAACAACAAAAGATTTAAAGTAGGGCTGTCAAAGTTAATGCGATAATTATAACAGCGCATTAACACGAAATCCTTTTAACGCCACTAATTTCTTTAATGCATTAACGTGACTTGAAGATACTGGCATCATATGAAACTAGACAACCTGAGGAATCCATTGGTACCAACCAATGTCATACTAGCTTGTCCTAAAGGAGGCTAAATAACGCTCTAAACATGCGCTAAATTTTGGCGAGGAATAGCTGGCATGGCCATTATCAAAGGGGTTTTATGCTTTATACATTTTGAACAGAAAAAAAATTGCAAATAATTTGCAATTAATTGCATTTAATCATGGACAATCATGCGATTATTTGCGATTAAATATTTTAATTGATTGACAGCCCTAATTTTAGGAAAAATCAGAAAACAAAACACAATAAATGAAAGTCAGTAACTAAATTAATGACAAAAATGTCACTTTGCCAATTATCAATAGTGCAATCTATCAAACCCTTTCGTACAATATTTGTAGGTCTTTTAAAGAAGGATGTCCAAGTCTTAAAGAAATTACCCATTTATTTGTTTAGTTTTTGACATTCATACAACAGACAATGAATCATTCCCAGTTCTGATAATAAGTCAGCTCTTTCAGTCAGTTATCAAGCTATAATATTTATTTTTCTATAAATATTTTGGAGGGTTTTATCTGAATCATATCAGACTGTGTAAGAAATCATAAAATTGACTTTTGTTGACCTAATTATGAAATAATCCATCAAACAAATAACCCAACAGATGAACTGATGATGAAAAGAATTTATTGGATTTGGTGCCACATGCTGTAGAAATATTACTGCGAAATGTTCTTTTTGTATTCATTTTTTATATTTGTGAAGTACTTTGTGGATTGGTTGTGTGGATTATGGTCTGTTTTGTGGACGCGTGATGTTCTTTCATTCCAATATTCAGTCATAGAACGACTTCTGTCTCTCATGATTTCTTGTGTATTTCTGCTCTTCATTACTAATGTAGGGAAAGGGTAATTAGCGGGTCATTAGTGATGTCATAGCTGTCACATGTTTGAAATAGAAATGTCAGAGTGGCTGCTGATGGAGAGCTGAAGTGTTGGTGATAATGAGACGTTGTCTTGTTTAATCTTGCATAAAGGTGCGAGATGACTTTTATTCATTTGTACGTGCTTTGCATACATATACTCGCATTGTGTGTATGTTTTCTATATTTTTTCGATGTAGTTTGATCTGTTCTGGTTCATTTGCTGCAGGTTTATGTTTTTATTAAGCTTTAATGTTCAATTGAGGTTCATCTTTACTGCTCAATTCCTATTTATGTGTTTTTTTTAATGTGTGGTTTTCGGTCGGGGGTTAATGCAGCTTCACTCGGTGTTGTGTGGCTGTGAGATTCAAATGATGCGTGATGTTATCGGTTATCAGAGGTTAAAAAAATTACGTTTATTTATTCTTTTAATGGGTTTTATGGCGCTTTATGTTTACCTGCAGTGTAAAAAAGAGACTGGGTGAACTCAGAATGCAGCTTGTATGATTAAAGGCCTGAACTGCAACTCTACAAACATGGTTTTATATAGTTTCAGGCTGTATTTTGAATGAATATCAACAGAAGCATATCTGCAGGGCCTCTAGATTTCCTAACATTATTTATTTTTTTTTTTAAATACCAGACTTTAGAAGTCTTTAAATTGTTGTGTAATTTCACTTTCATCAGATTTTATTTTTCTTTCTGTCGCTGCCGAATCAGAAGTTTCGGAAAGGCAAACCTTCCTCCTCAGTTACTTAACATACCTACCTTCATAAAGGGAGGGTTTGTCCCACACCACAACTCAGCTCATGTCCAACTTAAAGGTGCAGTGTGTAGAGTTTAGCAGCATCTAGTGGTGAGGTTGCAGATTGCAACCAACTGAAACTGCTCCCGTGTGCCGAGCGTATAGAGAACTACGGTGGCCGACGTGAAAACGCCAATGGCCCTAGCTGGAGACAGTGTTTGGTTTGTCCATTCTGGGCTACTGTAGAAACATGCCGGTG
>CAKAOI010034443.1:0-10000 GCA_916701655.1 Sebastiscus albofasciatus | reverse complement strand
GTTTTCACTCTCCATCACTCTAGATTTGTTTTACGCTGCTGTTTGTACTCAAATGCATCTCCAGCCAACAGCATCACTGCTCTCTCTCACTCTCTCTCTCTCTCTCTCTCTCTCTCTCTCTCTCTCTCTCTCTGTCTCTCTCACACACACACATCCGTCAATAGCCCCGGTGATAGATGCTACCCAGCTTCCATACGGTGCTCGTTTTCAATAAGAGGGCTATACCTGGTCATAGAAGAAAGAGAAAGAAATGAAAGAAAAAGAATGAGTCAAAGACAACAAAGAGAAATAAAGGAACGACATAAAGAAAGAACAAACAGAAAAGAATCCTGCAGCTCCGGAGTGCTGAAGTAATCAGCTCTTTGATCTAGCTCCTTTATTATTCCAGTGTGGGCCAAATAATGTAGTCCTGATTGTGTCGCTGGCAACCGACGAGCTTCCATATGTTGGCTATTAGAGGCTCTCGCAGGCTGCGTCTCCACACTGCTGCTGGAAACGGCTTCTTCTGTGGTGGTTTTCTGAGGGGTCACAGGTTCAGGCTGAGACAGGGGATTAATATTTGAATTCATTTGTTTGATTACTGACAGCGTGTATGAGCTGAGGAGTGGTGTTAAGTTAAGGGAAACGCAGAAAGAGGGAAAGCGGTGAAAAGATGATTTGTAAAATGCTGTATGCTGTAGCGCTGAACATGTGTTTGTGTTTGAGGGGGATGCACTAAGTCGCCTTGGACAAAAGCATCTGCCAAATGAATGCAGTGTAACTTACTGATGGACAGTGGAGGTCGTGGTGAGCAGTAGAGTTGCATAGGGATGTCACGATAACAGAAATTTAGTAGTCTAGTCGCACAGCAGTTTGTGAAACAGTCACGAAATTGAATGTATTGATTTGTGTACATAGACACGAATTGATGGTCAGCACAGAATCAATTCGTATGTAATCCATGTAATTGTAAACCGGGAAGTATAAAGGCCGCCAAACGCCGCGTAGGGAGGAGGTCGGGGTGGATGAGTGGGTCAAAAAACACAGGACTTTCGCCCAAGAGACCCGTGTTCGTGTTCATAGTAAAGTCAAAGTTGATTTATTTGTCATTTTTAACTTCCGTACTTAAGTTACAGCACTTCCAGAGTTATTTTAACTCAAACCAAGATCTTTTCCTTAGCCTAACTAAGTAGTTTGTTGCCTAAGCCTAACCAAGTTGAGTGAAAATGTTGTTTTTGAAAGGCTTAACGCCAACAAATATTGATTGAAGCTGAATATTTTGTTATATTTTGTTACTAAGTACCGAAGAAATATATATTTTTAAATAGTTTTATATACAGACTTTTGTGTAAATTATCCAGTAAGTGTGTTATTAGGATTTTAGTTATTCATGTGCTAATTTTGACAACCTCAGAACAGACAAATCCTGACGAAACCCCTGTGGTCTTTGGCACCCAGACCACAATTTGACCCAGTGAGATATCTTACTTTAACAATCATTGGCCGGTTTTTCTTTTCATTTAAATTCAGCATAAATATTCCTGCTCTCCAGAGGTTGATTCTCAATTAAAGTGTATTGATCATCATCCTGCTCCTCAGAGGATGAACCCTTGACCTTTCCTTTAGCACTATCCACTGAGCAAACTTGACATTTGTACCTTTGATTCTGGTGTGAATAGCTAAATCATCAGTAGGTTATTTGTCCTGTCCAATATTGTGGCTGTATTTTTTTCCCCGTTCATACATTCATTATTTTCCAGCCACAGACAGACAGATAAAAACAATTATTGTAGAGGCAGATAGGGAGTTTTCAGGCCCAGTGGAAACAGGACCATAGTGCAGTGAGTCAGTCCACACAGGAGGCCGATACTCTAATCCTTACCAACGTTTTTATGGATCACCAGTACTCTGAACGGGATCGGAATCAGATGTTCAGAGGAACGGTCTGCTCCGTTTGAACCGGTTAAGGTGGGCTTGATTTACACTGTCAGGCTCTTGGAACAACCTCTGAAGCCGTAACATATCTGGAGAAATAAGAGCATCAAGCACTCTGCATCCTCTGGCTTCTATTTACCGATTTAATGTTGCTCTTTTCTCCCAATTATTTCGTACATCAGCTTGAATTTTATTCTTTGTGAATTTGAACTGGGATCAAACGGAAGTAAAGTGTTTCAAACTGGTGGATTGTGATAAATCTTTGAAGAAAAGGATGCACAAATTTAGTTCAGATGATGTAAACAACTTTCCCACTAACCGACTGCGTCCCATCTGTGGGACACTGAAAGCTCTGTTTGCATGTGTAACTCATCTCGCATGATTTTATTGTGTTTAATTAAGGGCTGTCAATCAATGAAAATATTTAATCACGATGAATCACAAATTAATCACACATTTTTTATCAAAATGTACTTTAAAGGGAGATTTGTCAAGTGTTTAATACTTTTATCAATATGGTAGTGGGCAAATATGCTGCTTTATGCAAATATATGTATGTATTTATTATTGGAAATCAATTATCAATACAAAACAATGACAAATATTGTCCAGAAACCCTCACAGGTACTGCATTTAGCATAAATAAAACGCTCAAATCATAACATGGCAATCTCAAGCCCAACAGGCAACAACAGCTGTCAGTGTGTCAGTGTGCTGACTTGCCCCAAACTGCATGTAATTATCATAAAGTGGGCATGTTTGTAAAGGGGAGACTCGTGGGTACCCATAGAACACATTTTCATTACATATCTTGAGGTCAGAGGTCAAGGAACCCTTTTGAAAATGGCCATGCCAGTTTTTCCTCGCCAAAATGTTAGCGCAAGTTTGGAGCGTTATTTAACCTCCTTTGCAACAAGCTAGTATGACATGGTTGGTACCAATGGATTCCCTAGGTTTTTTAGTTTCATATGACACCAGTATCTTTACCCTAGCTTCAAAACTGAGCCCTCTACAACCTAAAAGTAGCAAGTTGCGTTAATGCAATGACGTTAAAACAAATTTGTGTTATTGTTGCGTTTACTTTTACAGCCCTAGTTTAATCCTTTCCTTTTTAAGTTCTATAACCGCCTTAATTCGATCTTAAAGTACTTTTACGTTTTGCAGGTTACAGCTGGAGCGTGACATTCAAAATAAATTTCCTTGCAGAAAGATACTTATCTTATCCATGATTTATTCAGCAAAAACTTAATTTATCGCAGTTAACTTTTCTAGATTCGGCGAGCATGAGGAAACAAGTTCCTCTGAAGCAGGTTTCTGACCTTGATCCCATCCCAAAACCTTTAAAAAGAACTTTCTCTAACTTCATACATATTCAATGGAAACAGCTTTTCTTTTTTTTCCACTCACTCAAGATGCTCCAGTCGGTGTAGCACTGCAGTTTCTCGGGTTCATTCAAACTCTCTGCTCTGTCAGCACCATCGTACCGAGCTGAAATAAATGTATTCTACATGGATGCGGTATGAAGATGGTATAAAGAGATCCGGTGATGTAACGCAGCGGTCGGATCGGTCTAATGGCTGCACAGCCTCTCTCAACAGGAAGAGGTCAAGGGTTAAAATCCCTGCAAGCCAAAATGAGGAAGATGAAGGATTAAGTGTGTTAATGTATGTTGTGCGTTTAGTGCTTTAGTGCTCTTTCTCTCTCTCTAAACTGTTGCTGTATTTTGCTTTTACTGTAAAACAACAGGCTGAAAAACAAGAGAACGGGTGTATTTTTACAGATTTTAAAGCATACTCTGAGCCGGATATGTTTTTATTTGAATGATTAAAGCTAAAATTCTGACCCTTAAACTCAACATTCATAGTTGGAGCTCACTCTGTGAACATTTAAATGACTGAAAACAGCTTTGTGTCTGTTACACTGTTTGGTTTTAACTCATAAAGTACATTTTAATCTCATAAACTCTGGTTTAGTTTTATCTGGTAAACTACAGGTTGGTTTTAACTTCTAAAGTATAAAGCTTAGTTTCATCTGATAATCTATAATTTCATGTTATCCAGTGAAGGACAATAACTCATTCTCTTCAGAGTGATTTGTAACGTGAATCAGCAGGTGAACGGTGTTGCCGGTCGTCACTCATTTCCTGCGGCAGCCATCTTAGTGTTTGGTTTGTTTTGGGTTTGGCGAGCGTGCCGGATGCTCCGGTTGCCATGTCACGTTGCTGTGGCGAATGAGACCCGGGCACCCGTCGCCAGCTTGCATCACCGTGGCAACGGGATAACTGTGACCCAGCATCCCACCAGCAGCCTTGCTCGCTGCTCCCCACTCTCCGTCTGCACCCTCTTCAATAATTAACATGCCGCGGCAGCCATCTTAGCTTTTGGCTCGGTTTAGGTGCCTGCCGGCGCGTTGCCTCGGCAACGGGGTCCCTGCGACCCAGCACTCTGGTGACGTTGGTCGTGTTGTAGCACTCCAACTTTCTGAGTTGGAATCCACAAATCTGATTCTAATGCCGTGGCAGCCATCTTAGAGAAGGTGAGATGGTGAAGACAAACCAGGATCACACACACACACACACACACACACACACACACACACACACATAAGTCAGAGCCATACAAAATGTTTCAATAACATTTCTTCACAAAAACAGCCTTGATTTAAGAGTGACAGTTGTTTTAATTTTGGAAAATACAAACTTTTATGAGCATTTGTGTTCAGTTTTTCTGCATCTGTCAGTTTTATAGAGCAGCGTTTTGTTGTTTACTGCAGCTCAGCGGGCCGGATGTCCTGTGTGTATCCAAGGTGACGCACACGTGTTCGCCTCATGACCTTCATGACCGTATGTGTCATCGGTTTAATTTATTTACACAGCGATTATTTATTTATGAAGCTTCATTTGGGATAACAGGCTGAGTGTGGACGACCGCCAAGTTACGAAGGATCAAACAGAAAGAAATGCATGGAAATGAAACACAGAATAAAATAATAGATAGATAGATAAACCAGTGAAAGAACAACCTGTTAGAGGAGCTTTTAGATATACTTTAATTCATCTCAGGTGAAATCAATGTAGAGGAAAATCAGATGAATATGAACAGAGATGACAATAAATCATCTTTCAAAGCTATCGTCCTCTGAAAAGAAAAAGAAAACCATAAATATTCAGTAAACTTACTCAGACTTCCGAGATGTGTGCGATATGTGGAGTCCCACACACACTTGCTGCCTCCTACACTCTTGTTCTCACCCTGACAGCTTGGCTGCCGCAGAGAGCAGAGGTCTCATTGGCCGCGTGCCCTGCAACGGGCGTTTTGATTGGCTGTCGGGCCGGCTGCCACCATGCCATCTGAGAGAACACGTTTGTATGTGTGTGTGTGAGTGTGTGTGAGTGTGTGTGACGAGTGTGTTTGTCATGTTGGGAGCAAACAACCAATCAAAATGCTCGCCACCTTCCACGTCTCTCCTCTCTTTGTGTTTGTCTCTTCTTCTTTTTGGGATTCTTTTCTTCTTCTGCATCTTTTTCACTTGCTGAATACCAGCAGGTAATGTTCTTTGGATGTATTTGCATTTGTAATAATGTAATAAAGGGGCTCTTTGAAATCAAACCTGGCTACATCTTTTAGAGCTCCCAACCTGGGGAGGGGTCAAGACTGCTGACGGGGTCCCAAGACAAATGTGAGGGGGCACAAAATGATTAAAGGGATAAGAAAGAAAGAAAAACTTCTATCGCACAAAATGATATTCATATTTCTCTGACTTAATTTGGGGCTTTTTCTTTTCTTCTGAAGCATGAAATACTTTTAGCTCTTTAGACCTCTATAAATCTGTCTGATTTTATCTGAAAAGGAAGCACTCTTTGGTTGAACTGCTCATACAACTTACCAGGAGTTACAAGTAAGCTTTGGTTCATTTTAAAGGGCGTTCAGAATGTGACTGATGGATAGATTATAGTCTAATAGCTTTACAATGATATATGACTTCATGATATTCTGTGTTGGTTACCCTCTTTTATATTGTATCTTTATATAAAATGGCAAAAGAACAGCATTTTCCAACACTAGGGACATAGACCTTTAAAAAAATTACTATGAGACATGGTCCTCCCAAATTGGCACGCCTAACCCCCTGGCTCATGGACTATTACTGGAGTTGTTGATTTTTTCAATACAGTGCAAAGAAAAGTCCACGCTATGTGCTGATTCACGTGTTGTTATAACCTGTCAATATGGAATACCCCCTTTACACCCGGCATTAAAATTAATTGTTGGGTGATTGGGTTGAAATCGGATAGTGCTTGACCAAATGAGAGTCACGAAAAGATGCATGAATGCCACGATAATGCGCAAGGCGTTTAGCGTGCAATAAGTACGCTTTTCTTGATTTCCACGTGTTGTTTGTACGCCATGTATCTTGTATTGACTGCAGTGTCAACGCATCCGCGTATAAATGCTTTGGTACACGAACAGCGCACTCCTGGGTGTTTGTTTGTCCCATCCATCCTCCACTACCACCCCATCCTATGTGGGGTTTTTGGTCTCCACACTCCCGGAGCACTTTAACTGAGCATTTAATAATGACATGGATGGGTTTACATTGCCGTTAGTTAAAGCCCAGTGCGTCTCATACAGACGTTGAAGGGTGCCTTGTGCATTGGTATAAAGACGCCAAGGGGTGTTGGTATTTGATGGGAATGAAACCGGTTTGTCCAGTTGCATCACAGGGTCGGCCGTTCCGTCCTCAGTTTGTATACGTTTAAGTGTCCTTGAGCCAAACGCCGATGGTTAGGCCAGTACCTTGCATGGTGGCTTGCTCCCACTCTAGTCCACTTCTCTATAGAGTACAGTACAGAGTACAGAGTACAGTAGATGTACACACTCCCTGTGTGTGTTTGTGGGATAGTCTGTGTGTGAATCTTTGATGGACAGTCTTCTATAGGAAAGGCCCATAAAACTGTTCTCTCTCTGAAACTTAGAGATTGTTGTTAATTACTTCATCAATTGATTATTTATAAAAGCACTTAATGAGCTGTCAGACAGCCAACTGGCTCAACACCAACTCTTTACCTCTGCCGTGGGTTTGTTTCACGTCGTCTCTCGTCCTCTCGTCTACTGTGTGTCTTTTTCCAACTCAGACATCCATATCTGTGAGGTCAAAAACTACAAAATGCTCCAAATCAGCACCATTTCCGTCTTGTCTATTGAGTAATATAAGTATATACTATATAAAGGAGCAGTCCAACATGTTTGGAAATCCTCTTGATCTCCGTCTTCCGGGTCCAGGACATGATTAGCCCTAGCTTAGCACAAAGACGGGAAGCTGGGAGAAACTGTCCGGCTAACTCCAGGAAAAGAGAAAAAAAAAAAAACCTCCTTCCTCCAATTCTAAGTCTGACACGTTGTCTCTTCTTTATTTAAAAGGTCTAGAAATAGAAATGTAAAAGTTAGACGTTGTGGTTTTTGCAGCAGTTATCGTCGGAGCTATCTGTTGACCATATTTGCTATTTGTTGGCTGCATTTGGTTTTATGATTCGAATTAGAAATCACTTTAAATTTTAAAGAACCCAGACGGTGAAGGTCCTGGAAAGTATAATAACACAGAGTTGTTTGTGTCTTCTTTTCATATCTATGTCTGTTCATAACCAGGCCTCCATGTGTTGGTTTTGCTATACTTGTGAGGACCAAGTGTTGAGAAACAACCTTTTCTGTAAGGACGTTTCTGGTTGTCTGTGTGTGTGTGTGTTTTATTTACGTGTGTTTTCTGCGTCTTCCCCATTCGGCCTATCAGGACTCTGTGTTGGTTGAGGCGCTTCTCTCACTAACGATCGCTGGCAGTCGGCAGCATGTGGCAGTAATTAAATCAAAGGAAATTGGTGAAAGAGAGGGGGGCGGGGGCAACGCCTGTGTGGTGACTTTGCCAGAATGAAAAAAAAAAAAGTCTTGGTGGTTGAAAGGAAAATGGGAGGCTAATAAAACGAGCGTGGAAGAGACTCGTAAAGAGCCGTCACCTGTGGAGAAATGTTTTTGTTCTCTGGCCTGAAAACCTGCACTCAATCACACGCACACAAACACACAGCTCACACACACACACAGTTCACACAACTTCGTATATACGCACACACACACTCGTGACGGTTTTCACGTGTGCCGACAGACGTGCACAAACCGCCTGGTTGTTCACTTGCACAGATGGGGAAAGCATGCAGACATACACACACACACACACACGAAGAGGTGGGACTCTGCATAAACACACATTTAAAATAGATTTGGACGAAAGACAGCTTTTTCTATAAATTCGAAATATTATTATTATTATTATTAAGACATTATAATTATGAAATTAAATAAAAATAAAATATAAATCAAAAAATTATATTAAATAATAATAATAATAAAAGCAGCAATGTCAAAAAATTAAGTTGAAAGATTGAAATGAACAAAAAAAATTGATTGATCTACTTTTCCTACAATTAATTTGACATCTTTTATGTGAAATTTTCATCTTTAGTTTAATAATCATTTAAGACTTTTTTTTTTTTGCCTTAAACCAGGTGCAAGTAATTCATGCAGGTGGTTCTTTGGGGTTGGATTTGTAATTTTGTACAAATGCTTGCATGTGTGTGTGTGTGCGTGTGTGCGTGTGGAGCTTCGCAGCAAAATTCATCTTTGTTAGGGCTGTCAATCGATTGGAGTGGACAAATATGCTGCTTTATGCAAATGTATGTATGTATTTACTATTATTGAAATGTTGAAAATGAAATATGTGAATGGATGGATATGAAATATGTTGAAAATGGTATTGTAATGAAAATATGAGGGTTTTTTTTATGGGATTAATGGTGATGAAGAATGCACTGTGTGTGCACAGTTAGCACTGTGCACAGAGCCTCTGAGTAGCCGCAGTGTGATTGGTTATTTCCTTCCTCTGATGGGTATTTCTCCTCTCAGATGCACACACACACACATACACACACACATACAGTCCCAGACCTCTGGCTATTTCCTGTGTCAGGGGGGACGTTATAAAGCCACATTATGTTCACTATGAGCCTCCATATTCCCCCATCACTGAAATCGTCCTGTGTCTGTGTCTGTGTCTGTGCGTGCGTGTGTGTGTGTGTGTGTGTGTGTGTGTGCGTGCGTGCGTGCGTGTGTGTGCGTCCGTGCATGCGTGTGTGTGTGTGTGTGTGTGTGTGTGTGATGAGTAGAGCCAACTCAATTTCCTGGGAAAGGAGATGTGAAAGGCTGTGATACACACACACCCACATACACACACACACAGAACATACAGATGAGCTGCAGTATTGACTGTTGATCAGGAAAGTATTGATTTATCGATTACTTTCTGGAGAAGTTCCACAGTGTTTCATCATTTCTCTCCACATCCTGGAATATATCATCGGTTCCATCTTCTCTCTTTGAGTGCTGGACGGTTGTGACGGTTCTCTATAAAAGAAGAATGTGTTCTTGCTCCTGGGATTATTTTTCTGCTGAGTTCATAATTGACTCCAAACAGTTCGTCAGTGTGAGAATATCCTGCCGCCGGTTCTGAAAATACTCCAATCAGGTCCAGAAATGGAATCCAGAATGTTCCGTCCACTTCACAACAACATTGTCATTTCTGATAGCCTGGTTCCAGACCTCTGGATCGCCGTCAGCGACTGCGTGTTGTGTTTTGTTGCGCTAATTGAAGCCTGTTGGTGAAGCAGAGCACAGTATGCGTGATTAAAGGCCAAACCAAGGGAGTTTTTTTTTCGTGAGATTAATCGCATGTCAAAATATTTTTGTTTTTGTCATGAGTACTTTCACTTTCACTTTCTTTTTTAAAAAAATATGCCCAAAATATACGGATGCACGGATGGATTAATGGACGGATGGATTAATGGAGGAATGGCTGGATAGATAGATGGATGGACAGGAGCCTGGATTGATGGATGGATGGATGGATGGATGGATGGATGGATGTATGGACTGATGGATTTATGGATGGATGGACAGATGGATGGATGGATGGATGGATGGATGAATGAATGGATGGATGGATGGAAATGTAAAGGAAAAGAAAAACTCTAATTAATGAATTA